>JAHBCN010023474.1:0-12513 GCA_019359885.1 Listronotus oregonensis | reverse complement strand
AACGATATCAGACTTCGAGGTGGCCCTAAAATGTCCCCCCCCGGGAGAACCGAATGGAGGGGTTTTTTTCCCCCCGGATAATTTACTTTGGGGGTGTGCCATCATCATTTTTTCCCAAAATTTTTGTAGAGTGGAAAAAAGAGAAAGGAAAAAAAAAAAAGAAAGAAGAGGAAGAAGGAAAACTAAAAGAAAAGAAGGGGGAAAGAAGGAAAACTGATTTTCACCGCCCAGAACTCGAAACGTACTAAGACTTCACGAGTCCTTTAAAGGGCAAGGGGTGGTACGCCTCAGGGGGGGAAAGCCCTTCACCCCCTCCTTTAATCAAGCCCCTTTTGGATTTTTATCCTTTTTTAAATTCGGTGGTGCAAAAGAGTTTTTTTTTTATTTTATTTCTTTTTTGAAACTGAACTAATATTGACAAAATTTTTTAAGGAAGATAGTGACCACAAGAGGTACCTTAATATACAAAAATAAGAGTTTCCATTTAAAAAATACCCATCGTGACGTCACACTTTTGTGACACCCTGATACCCAAAAAATTTTTTTTCCTGAAATAATAAAGGTAACGTCGGCAAAATATGAAAATTTTACATTGAATAATAAATGGATTTAAAGGGAGAGCTAACCCTTAGGAGTATGATGTAAAAAATAATATATATATATATATATATATATATATATATATATATATATATATATATATATATATATATATATATATATATATTATATATATATATATATATATATATATATATATATATATATATATATATTTTATAAAAATTAAATATATTATATATATATTAAAATTTTTTAAATAAATATTTAATTTTTTTTTTTATAAATTATAAATAATTTATTTATTTAATTTTATAAAATATTTTATTTAAATAATTATTTTTTTTTTTCATAAAAAAATATTTAAAAAGGACCATTTTATATAAAATTTGTGAATCTTATTGGTAATCCCATATCAAACCTGACATAAGATGTTAAGATGATATGTTACAGCTTTTTAGGACAGGGTTCCAAACTAGGCCCGAGGGACATCCGGCCCGGGACAAAATTTTGTCCCCCGGGGGGAGAGCTAGCATACTTAAAAAATTTTTAGAGAACAAATAATTTTTATAGCAAAATTAAATTTTGTTTCTGAAGTATTCTAATTTTATGTTAATAATTATTTAATATGACTCTACTGATATGTCATTAACCCGCTAACTCATAACATTCTTGTAGGCTTTTGTTATTGTTTTTGTGATAAGTTGGGTAAAGAAACACAGAATTGAATGAAAAGAATGTATAATAGGTTTAACTTTAGTAATTAACTAAAAATTATTGAAATGAACCAACCAAATTTAAAAACTTTAAAAAATCACATAATTATAACAAACATAATGATATATGAAATACTAATGAGATTTATGTAATTGAGATTTTCCACTGACAATAGTTTGTAGTTGTGGACTAATTTTACTTGTACCAATTATTAAAAGAGATTTAAGATGCTCATCAGTTAATTTCGATCTGTAAACATTTTTGTGTACTTCATTTTGGAGAAGGTTTTCTCACACAAATAAGTAGTACCAAAAACAGAAAACAGACCAGAGAAATTTATGCAAATTATCAAATTGTGTCAGTGGAAGACTCTTATAAAATTCCAACAAAGATGAGTTTTGATATTTGTTCTTAATTAAATCACTGCATTGTAGATCAATCATTTCCATTTAAAGTTCCGGGGCTAGGGTTTCAATGTCAGTATCAAAAGGATTCTGAAAAATCTTAATTTGATTCGCAATGGCATCAAAGTCCGAGAAACGAGTATCAAAATTTATCTTCAAAGCACTCAAAGTTTCGATTGCAAAATCGATAGGAAACTCAGTCTCAGTAGTGTGGCTGAATATTTCACATGTTTTAAAATGTGAAAAACATTTACTTCGTAGTTGGATTGAAACAGTCTCAATTTCTTCCGGAATGATTTGATATTAGTGTATAAATCAGGAAGATGCTGGTTTTCTCCTTGCAATCCCAAATTCAGTTCGTTCACATGTTTTGTCAAATCAACATAAATGCTAACTTCCACAGCCATGTGTTGTTTTGTAATTCAGTAAGAGGGCGATGCTTTTCATTCAAAAAATTTCGATCACTGCTGGAAGTTCAAAAAGCGCTGAAGGACTTTCCCACAACTAAGCCATCGTACGGCAGTATGATAAGGTAAGTCAGTTTCTCCAATCTCTTCAATAAATTGTCGGAATTGTCGGTGATTCAGCCCAAAAGATCTGATAAAAACAGTTTATATGACTGGTTTGAACGTCGATATATCCAAACATTTTCCGCACAAAGACTGTTGATGAGTGATACAATGTAAGACTAATGGTTTTGAACCACCGTCTTTTTCTACAGCCTTTGACACAAGAGCGACCACTCCTTTATCTTTCCCACTCATGTTTTTGCCTCCATCAGTTGTAATACATTTAAGTTTTTCCATCGAAGCTTCTTTGATTAATGGCCATTTCAACTCCTTTAAAAATATCTGTACCAGTAGTTGTGCCATGAATACTATACATATCAGAAGTTCTTCGTGCACTTCATAGCTTTTATCTCTCCTCGAATATAAATCAACACCTGAGCAGTATCTGCACATCCGTTGACTCATCCAAGGCCCAAAAAAACCACTCAAAATGTCCATTTTTTTCGAACAGTTGAGAGGATATATTTTCAGCGATGTTTTCTATCCTTCGAGCCACAGTGTTTGTGACATACTGACAGTTTTTAATAAATTTACCTTTTCAGGGTAATTTCTTCCTACTGCAGTTATGCATTCTTTGATCATTTCTCCATCGGTGAATGGTTTTCCACGTTTTGCAATTTCAAGAGCCACACGAAAGTGGCACGATTGAGCCTCTTGTTCAGTTTTGAGTTTTGTAAATGAAGATTGCTGCGATTTCAATCCGCGCTGCATAGCTTCGAATTTTTCTGTCCGCAAACTTCCTGTATATTTTGAGTAATTTTGAAAATATTTTGTTTCATAATGACGTTTAATGTTTATTCTTAGAGAACGGTATGCTTTCATTGCAAATCAAACATAGCGCCTTGTTACTGGACTCAATTACGAAATACTGAATGTTCCACTGATCTTTGAATTTTCTGCATTCACTATCAATTTTTCGCTTCTTTTTCCTACTACTAATTCACACAAAAGCAACAATTCAAATCAAAATACTGTTATAAAGATGTCTTAAACTTAAACACGCACAAACACGTTTTAAGGAGGTATGCAATATTTTATTTAACAACAGTGTCATAGGAACTGACTTGTGGTTGCGCCACTAGCCTTCTTATATATTCCAATTACTGCCATCTAGAAGTGAGTGAAAAACACCAGAACTTTCTCGAACCAACGAGATTATTCTTGTACGTGCTATTAGCGCCATCTGTTAGCGATAGAAGGTACTACCTATTTCCGCTTGTGTCCACCAGATGTCGTGTCCGTTACTCTCCAATGCTCGTACTCTACGACTAATCTAGAAATTACAGATAATGACAGGAAAATTAATAATATGTAGTGTTGCCGTTTTTCGGACTTTAGTCCGATTTGCACCTTTTTTAAAGTTGTGTACTTTTCGGACTTTTTTTCATCAGTGGACTATTTCACTTCTTACCACCGGCAACAATGATAATATGGTTTTTGGGCCCTTTGGGAAATTACTGGAGTAATCAGTATGGCCCTAAGGCTGGAAAGTTTGGAGACCCCTGGTTTAGGGAAGAAACGTATTTTAAAGTAAAATGTATTAAAAATAATGCGATAGATCTTATTAGGAAAAACCCCATTGTATGCTTTATTATTACTAAATAACAGAAGAAGTATAGGTGTAAGACGATGATTCGTATTTTGATACAAGGTGTTACTAAACAATACTTAGTATACTTAGCAAAACACTGTACTTGAATGATCAAAATTTTAATTTATTCTGTCATGAATAGCCAAGCAAAATGCATATGGATATAGTTTTGATTGGCTTCGGTTAAATCGATATTATCTTAGAGCATCTCTGTTCAGGACACGTCAAACTCCTGTAAAAATGCAGCCAGTATTAAAGAGGCTGTTAGAAAATTGATATTTTTCTTAAAATAATGGTCCACAGATATTTGATTGAGCCTAAGTCAGGAGATCTTGGAGGTCATGATAAAAGGGTAATTTTAACAATCTCAAAGTAGTACATTAAAAATGTGGTTTGGGCCTAAATTTAATTTGGAATTGCCAACTAAGCAGAAAGCCCACAAAAAGTTGAATAAGGGGCAGAAATCTTTTTTAATTCTCGTTTTTATATAAAATTTATTAAAATAAAATTACTTTTACTGTTTGTTTAAATTTCTGTGTTCACTAGTATATGATTTTTAAAGACACAAAGGTTGGTGTTTCATAAATTATCTTTATAAACTGCAAAAAAATTAATATTATTATAAATAAATATATTTTTTTAAATACAGCCTTTTTATCTTTCTCGTGTTGTTATAATTTCCAGATCATATATTACAATGCCTACAAAATTCTTCATGTAAATGTCTTATGTTTATAGGCAAACCTAAAACTACACAGTGGTCCCAAGAGAGTACATGGTGTTAAATCCGTACTACAAGGTGCCAATGAAGGAATCTACAAATGCCAATTTCCAAAGATATTTGAAGTTATTGGACAGTATAGAATCTTGTATTATCCTGCAGAAGATTAACACAATTTCTGCTTTGCCATTTTGACAATTACTAAATAAAAACAACTAGTGGGAATATGACATTATACACGCTTTCTAGTTGGTTCATTTTAAGAATGACGTGACGAAATTGCAGCAAGAGCCATTTGTTTGGTTCTAAAAATAATATTTCAGGTCATATTTGAACCTCCCGTATAGCTTAAACTAAAAGCATGTTTTAACAGAAACATTTACATTTGAAACAGCAATCTTTGGCAGCAGTATCCTTAATTAAAATCATTAAAAATATCACAGTGGTCGTTCTGTGCAATAGTTAAATTTTAGAATATCTATGATTTTGCTTTTAAGTTGTAGGAACCTGAATAAATAAGGATAGGACACTTCAGTTAACTTGGTAAATTTATAGCTGCAAAGGAATTACCGAAATCCAGGTAAAATAAAAAAACGCCTTAACACCCGGCTAAATTTTCTCGAAATAAATTAAATATCACTCCTATCTTGAAACTAAATCTACCTATAGGGTTTCACAAGGAATTTGAAGGAGAATAAGATAAATTAAGACTTCTTTGCACTAAGTTTACTGAAAATTTTCAATTTTCCAGACTTTGCGTTACCTTACACAGATTCAACCATTTAATTAAACTGTTTTCCCAAGTTTTTAACTAAAAATTACTGTTTTCAATATCAAGTAAATTTATACTCTACAACTTAATTAAAAACAAACGTGTAAAAAAGCTCTTCAAGAAATTGAATTTCTCAGGTAATTGGTTAAAATTACTTAAATATATATTGTAATTTTTCAATGTTTCCAGCTTAAAGATTTTTTGGTACACAAAAGCTATATTGTTATGAAAATATGTATTATAAAGTTTTTGTTGGGTACACGCCAAAAAAGTTTTTATATAAGGGGACCCCTTCGGTCCTGGAAGCTGAGACTGAGCCTGTTCAGTCCTTTTGACCCCTCTGAACTTGCAGATGGCCTGAGACACAAAAAAGAAAAAACCTATAAAATAACGCCAACTTTATTTTTTAAAATAACAAAAACTAGATCATCAAAAAACTTCAGTCAATATCAAAATTATAAATTATTTTAGGTTTCAATTTTTAAATATTTAATCTAATATTAGAATTTGTTTGTACACTCTGTAAAAGAACATAATAAAATATAGCGAATAATTTTGCAACTTAAATTTTTAAAACAATCTTTTTTTTTTCAAGCAATTTTGTGACCCTGGATAAAGAATATTTCAATGATATAAAAAATTAATATTTGAAGAGAAAAACCTTTATATTGGAACAAATATACAGAGCGTCCCAAAAGGTATGGTCCAAAGTTTGGGATCATGTAGATTGGATCAAAATAAGGTAACAACTTAATATAACTTTTTGCTCTATGCCCCTTCTTTACCGAGCTATAAGCTATTAAAGGTAACAATTGAAAATCGATTTTTTATTAATAACTTTTAAACGGCTTGTACGATCTAAAATTTTTTGTTTTTTAAATTCTAGCTAATAACTGTCTTGCATTAACTGCTTTAAACCTGCCCCGAAACCATTAAAGATACCAGGTCCGGACTATCAAATCTGTAAAAAACTTCAAAATTTTTGCAGTGTAGCCATATTTAACATTTTAACCTTACTGGTAGATTCCCCTGAGTTTTTTTATGGAAAAAAGGTATACCTTATCTTTATTAATAGGCTAGGTTTCGCGTAAAATGCATTTAAAATCATTAAGGTATACTCGAGGGTCTCGATAAGATATACCCTGGGGCTCTCAATAAGGGTACTTGGGACCCCCTATGAATCTTATGTCAAAATCTACTACCAGAAGTCAATTTTCAGCTGAAAATTATAAATTAAAAGTTAAAAAAACTTAATTTATTAAAAAATAAATAAAAACAATAAAACCATACAAAGTAAAAATTTTTTGATTATTAGTAGAATAACAAAAAACTGCTATCGTAACTTTAACTAAGGTATGTGTTCAAAGTGAACACCATGTACAGGTTTCCCTATAATTGCGCACTTTAAAATCTTTATTTTTATAGATAAAAAAAAATAGTTTATATGAAAGTTGCGGGATTTTTCATTTGAAGAATTTCATGGTGTAAGATAGAAAACAAATGATGATCGGAAAATTAACAAATCCTATCAACTTGTTATTTTAAATGGAACACCCTGTATACGATTGAAAATTCAAATTCTGCTAATCTTCCTCTTTTCAAATATATAAAACATCTTGTTCGGATAAACGAGTTGCAAGTTATTTGAATTTAAAATCTGTTCTTATAAGCCATAGTTAGCCATGGATACAACCCAAAATTGACTTCTGTCAAATATTTATATTTTGTTTGGTTTTCCAAGACGAACCATGGCTAACGCGACTTAACTTGCCAAACTTTGGGTTGTATCCATGGCTAACTATGGCTTATAGAACAGATTTTAAATTCAAATAACTTGAAATCTTATCCAAAAAATAAGTTATATATATTTGAAAGGGGAAAGATTACAAATTTGAATTTTCAATCATATAAGGGGTGTTCCATTTAAAAAATAACGAAGTTGATGTGATTTGTTAATTTTCCGATAATCATTGTTTTTCTATCTTACACCATGAAAATCTTCATGAAAAATCCTGCAACTTTCATATAAACTTTTTTCTATCTAAAAAAAAAATTTTAAAGGGGGATTATACGGGAAAACCCTGTACAGCTACACATTTTCTTAATTTACTAAGACATGCTTTTTGAACCTAAAACAACATGTTAGGATTATTGCTTGTATTTAAAGGATTTATTAAAAAGAATTATGTTTCATTGCGCTGCAATAAGGAATAATCCTAACATGTTGTTTCAGGTTCAAAGAGCATGTCTTAGTAATTAAGAACATGTGTAGCTGTACAGGGTGCTCACTTTGAACACATACCTTAGTTAAATTTACGCACAGCACTTTTTTTCATTCTACTAATAATCATAAAGTTTCTACTTTGCTGTATGGTTTTATTGTTTTTTTTATTTTTTTTGTTAAAATACATTAATTTTTTTTTAACTTTTAATTTATAATTTTCAGCTGAAAATTTCTTTTGGTAGTAGATTTGGACATAAGATTCATAGGGAGCCCTTAATCCTTTATTACCCCAGGGTATATCTTATCAAGAGCCCTCGAGTATACCTTAATGATTTTAAATGCATTTTACGCGAAAACCGCTAGTCCTATCAATAAAGATAAAGTATACCTTTTTCTCATAGAAAACTCAGGGGAATCTACCAGTAAGGTCTAGTGATGAGCAAAGCAAGACCAAGACCAAGACTGGGTTAGTCTTGGTCTTGGTCTTCGTCTTGCTGGTCTTGCTTTTTTTTGGTAGTAATTATTTAAACCAAGTAATATTAAATAAAATATATTTTTTTAATACATAAAAATAAATAAAGATGAAAACTATATTTTCTGCATTAAAATTATAAAATATGCCAATTTTAACCTTACACATACGTTTAAATTATTTGATTAAAAAACATATTTTAAATGTGAGGGGTTTATTTATTTTTGCTCCATTTTTAGTTGAATTGAGACACAACCTGTTTTTATACATTAAGTAGCACATAGAAATATTTTAGTGATAAGAATTATTTAAATTTTCTTTGAAGGGGCATATAAAATTAAAAGAAATACAAAACTATGTACTGTGTGAGCAGAAAAAAAATTTTTTAATTTCAACTAGATGTGAAATTTTCGTGAAAATAATTTTAATAGGTAAACATTGGTTTCTGATTCAAATAACAGTTATTCAGAAATCTTCTTAGTTCATATAAACTTTTTATCTTTAAATTAGTCAAACATTTGCATTACAAAGTTTTTACAAATACTTTATAAACATTCTGCATATACAAAGTGGCTCAATACTGTGACAAATCTCAATATCTCCAAAAACCGTTCATTATGGTAAAAAACTGAATATGAAAAAATTATAGAAAAAAGGGCGTAAAATGTGATTTTTTTTCTATTCCAGAAGTTTTTAAAGAATCCACTGCCATTTAAGAAAACTCCCTTGTTTTTAGCTTTTAATCTAAAATATAAAATTTATGACAAAAAAATTCATTTAAAAAAAATCACCACCCTGTATATTATGCTGTAAAATTATGAAACTGTCATAGAAAAACAAGGTCAACGTAGATAGTTTTTAAATATAATTTTTGGTTAAAAAAAATTAAAAAATGACGTCATTATTATTATTTTAGCATTGTTTTGCCTTTTACGTCAAAACCGGATATTTTAAATCCATTTATATAAAAATTATTCCTATATGACATAAAAAGTATATTTTTGATTAATTTCTCTCTTTTACATGTATATCCTAGTTTTAAGAAGCAATTTAATGGTGCCACTTCTTACAGTGTAAAACAAAAATAATGTTTTTCTGGATTTTGAAAATTTTTGATCCACCCTGTAAGTGGCATCACTAGATAGCTAATTAAAGAAACACATTAGAAACATAAAAGTTATTTTCAGCTTCTATAACTTTTGTACCCCTAGCTTTTCTCTGTCATGAACGGTTTCGGAGATATCGTGCTTTGTCGGACCATTGAGTCACAATCCTATTATTTCTAAAACATGTTATTGAATTTACTCATAATCGTTCTTAAAGAACTGTATAAAATAACAAAGTGATCCATTTAATTATTATTTTATTAAAGAAACCTGTTACTCATTAAATAATCGCCTTTTTTGGCAGTTCTCGCCAAAATTTTTGTCATTTCTGTATGAAATACCTCTGTATATTGAATATAAAAATTGAATATTATAATATTTTTAAAAAAGTTGCAGAAGTGCAAGAGTCTTGCAGGTCGGTCTTGGTCTTGCGTAGTCTTGCACTCCTCGGTCTTGGTCTTGCAAGCGAAAAGGCGGTCTTGGTCTTGGTCTCGGTCTTGGTCTTGCTGCAAGACCAAGACCAAGACCGCAAGACCAAGACCGGCCTCGCTTATCACTAGTAAGGTCAAAATGTTAAATATGGCAACACTGCAAAAATTTTGAAGTTTTTTACAAATTTGATAGTCCGGACCTGGTATCTTTGATGGTTTCGGGGCATGTTTGTAGCAGTTAATGCAAGACAGTTATTAGCTAGAATTAATCAACAAAAAAAATTCCAGATCGTACAAACCGTTTAAAAGTTATTAATAAAAAATCAATTTTCAATTGTTACCTTTAAGAGCTAATAGCTCGGTAAAAAAGGGGCATAGAGCAAAAAGTTATATGAAGTTGTTACCTTATTTTGATCCAATCTACATGATCCCAAACTTTGGACCATACCTTTTGGGACACCCTGTATATGTTACCTCCTTATATTGCACCAAAATTATTTATTTTGTTGGTAATATTAATTAATTAACTATTTTCTACTCTGGATACAAATTATTAATTTAGTAATATTTTTTAAATTTTATTTAATAAAAAAATTAATTTATTATATTTTGGAAACAAGGGACAATAGAAAATTAATAATATATGTCGTTATAATGGTATTGCAAGTACAGTGCATGCGTATTTTTTAGTTCAATTGTCTGTCGGGTAAGGGCCAATAAAAAAAATATTAGTCGTGACCTGGGTACCAACATATTAAAATTCTGTGAAATTTTTACTTCTTACCAAGTTCCACTTTAAGTTTTTTTATTAAATTTTGTAAAAGATATGTTACTTTTAATTGTATAAAGCAATGAAATCAAAACTGCAAGCCAATATTTAATAACCCGTAATAGTCACTAAATGCGACGAGTTTAACTAAAACATTTAAAAGCCGAAACTCCAGCAACATTTTGCAGTCCTATTTTCATAATTTAAAAGGCAAAGTTTAATTTAGTTAGAAACTAATGAATGCAGTTTAAATTTGGTCTCCGAGATCGGTTTATTATTTATATTTAAATAAATTTTAAAAGATTTTCCATTAAAAAAATTAAACTATTTTTTGTGGAAACTAAAGTGTTTGTTTAGCAGTGTGTAGTTAAAAATGCAATTTAAGTCGCTAATTTTCGGAAGACAATACAATCAAGTTCGCTCTCACAAAAAAGTAGTAGTCATTTACATAATAGAGTAGCACAACCGCACCATCTAAAGGATGCTGCAAAATGTAATATTTGCAGGTTGGAGAAATGGGTTAAACATATGAAAACCTGGCACCCACAGCCCTGTAATATTAAAAAAAAAACATACCCAACTTTTGCAACTTTAGTCATGCCTATAGAAAAAAGAAACATTTGATCATTTTAAAAACAATATGAAGGGCATGAATATAGTACCAATAACAGTATTTTTTTTATTTTTAACATGTACATGTTTTTAGCCTTTCGCACCTTACAAGAAAGTCACAATCCTTGGTAAAATTTAGACAAACTTTTTCTATTCTTTGGATATTTTCACGGCTTCTGCTCTCAAGATTTAGCCAGCATAATTTTCTTCGTAGCTGCTCCCAGTAGATCAATACAAAGTTCATAAGTCTTATTACAGTCTATCTTTAAGAGTATTAGGAAAGATCACCTCAAGTGGACCCCCCATTTTCCACTTGATCATGAAATTTAGGCTTATATATTTTTTTAGGAAGAAGACAATACTAACAATTAAATTCCAAAACAGTTTTTTAAAATTAAAATTTAATAATAAATATTTTGCGAACTTTTAATTAAAAAACTAATAATAAAAACACCAATAAAGATAATTAAATAAAACTTTTAGGATTTGTTGTTCAATATTTATATTTTTAAAACTGTAAAACCTCTGGAAATTATTTATTTGTTTAATATCATATTTTTTATTAATATTTAAATAAACAAATGCAAATTTTAAGGACTATTTCCTCAAATAATGAAAACAATATTTTGTGTTTGTTGCTATTTATTAAAGTTAAATTTTCTAAAAAAATATGTACTGCTCGCAATTAGTTTAAATAATATAAATTTGTTTATGAGCGAGCGCTGCGCCATAGTGATACAGCGCGTTTAAGCGCACTGTTGATTCCACTCATTTTTTAATAAATAAAAGTCCTATACACTAGAAAATATAATTATTTAACATTTGCTTTTATTTATTAAATTAAGACATAATGACAATAGCTTAATTTTTAATTACAAATGACAATTAACAAATAAATTATTTAAATGAAGTAGTACATTTATTTTAGTAATATCATATTTTTTATTCTATTTTATTTTGAAATAACTGTTGTTAAAAATTTATTCTTTTTGTACAATTAATTTAAATTGTTAAGAATTTAATTAAAATTCTTAATTTACTAACTATTTACTACTATTTTTAAATTAAAAATAAAAAAGTAGTATTTGGTTGCTACTTTTATTTGTTTAAATATATGGTTGGAGCAGTATTAACTCTTTGAAAAGAAAAATAATATAAATATTTGCTGAAAAGGTTTGATTGGTTTTTGACTGGCTAACAGGAAAAAAAAAGAAAAAAAACTAAAAACTCAATTATTTTAAAAAACTTTTCTACGTTTCGGTATCAAGGCGGCCACCGTTGTTAAGATAAACCTAAAAGACAAAAAAATAGGATATGTCAATAGGACCGAGTACACTAACTTTTTTATACCCCGGGACCAAGACCAAAGTGGTCCCATTCTTTAGATACTTCCAGGCGAGTAACCCAAAGAAAACTTTTTTTCTCACTTCCGTTATTATTTAATGGTTTTGTCCTTGTAATTCAAAATATAATGGCTTTTGTATCTTAAAAATAGTACAGGTTTTAAATTTACTTCCTATTTTTTAAAATTTCTTTAAAATGCAAGGATTAAATTTTTAATTGG
>JAHBCN010023473.1:0-12537 GCA_019359885.1 Listronotus oregonensis | reverse complement strand
TTTTAGTATTTTCAAATGTTAAAATAAATATCATGTGACAAAAAAAGGAAATTCCCATCCATAAAAAAAAGTACAGCAAAAATTTTTTAAAATTTTTTTTCTTTTTTTGAATTGTGCGTCGTGGTGTTCTAGAAAAAAAAATAATATGATTAATAATATTGTAAGATCACAAAAAACGCCCAAAAATTTTTATCGATTTACTAAAAAAAGTTCTGGATATTTTGCTATTTAAAATATGCAAATAAGGAAGTTAATGATTTTTTATTGAACACCGTATACATTTTTTTTAAAATTTTGTTTTAATAAAATGGCCCCCAAGTCCCATTTTTCTTTAACAGGAATACATATATATTTCGACAAATCTTCTTTAAATTTTGTGTTTGAATAAGTTGTAACTAGTTCGTGCCACCGCAAAATTCGCTAGATGTGTATTAAGGTGGCTACGGGACTATGCGTGTATTCGAAATTCCTAATGCGCGATTCGGGATTCGCCAGCAATTTTTTTAGGGGAGGGATTTATTCGTTTAAATTCATTCGTAAACTATGCAATGCGTGAATTCGTAGGGGATTCGCGTTGAAGACGGTAAATTGACGAACACCAAAGGAGGCGCAAACACGAATCACTGATTCGGGCTGATGCAGGGTATGCGTGCAGGTTCATTTATAGTGGAGAAAAATTTTGGGAAGAAAAGTCGCTTAGTTATCGAAAAAAAACCGGCGTGAACCACACCAGACTGGGGGATTTTTTAATAAGGTAATCGTGTATACGAAATCATTTTTTACGACATTTTTTAGTGGTCGAGATTTTTTTTATTTCAAAAAAACCCAAAAAAAAATCGGTTTTCAATAAAACACGTTTTTTAACTTCTCCACTGCTCTATTTTTAAATTAATATTCATGTATCAAGTTTTTTTTTTTAGATTAAAGTAGACAAATAGCGTTTTCAAACAACGTCCCACTTGAAGCTGATATTTTTTTGTTAAATTTTTAAAATAGTACGAAACTAAAAAAATTGTTATTTTTAGTAGCGTAATTTTAGGCAATCGAAAAAAAAGTTTATTATTGAAAATTTATACATACATCCCGCGGTTCAAATTGTAGCTAATGTTTAAAAAAAGTTTTTAAAAAAAAAAATTTTTTAGTTTCCCTTTTTATAGTATTGAGTCAGTAATTTTTTTTTTAACGGCCAAAGTCATATTTTTGCGCGCTTGGGTTTAGCCAATCCCTTTATACAAAAAAAGGGCCCTTTGGGGTTTGCGCGTGACGTCATCACATCTAGGCCAAAAAATATTTAGCAGGAATAGGAATTATTATGTTCAAGTTTTTTTATTTTTATGAAAATTTTTTTTATAATGTTATTAAGGGTTTCCTGTTTAAACGGGGCTGCCAGAACGTAAACCCGAACCCTTAGCCGCACCCCATTCCGTTTTTTTCGGGAAAACGAAATTTCAAAGAAAAAACCCGATATTCCTATACACGTAATATCGCAGATTTTAGCGTCATTATCGGTATAGTGTCACGAATGGGGTTTACTGTCATAATTGGGGTTTACTGTCATAATTGGGGTTTACTGTCATAATTGGGGTTTACTGTCATAATTGGGGTTTACTGTCATAGTTGGAGTTTAATCATACTTCTTATCTAGGTCCCTTTTTAAAATAAGAAAGAGGGCTACGAGACTTTTTTTTACTAAAGGTTTGTAGTTTTCTTTTCCTAGTTTTACTCAGTTGATTATGATTATTTTTTAGAGCAATAATTTTTAAAATTGTTAGAAATGCTACTGAGAAAATTTTTGAATTATCAAATTTTATATGCTCTTTGCATTTCTCAAAAGGAGTTAAAAGTTCTGTTTACATAGATACTTTAAGAGCAATTGGAGAGAAACGATTTTTTATTGTAAATACCCAAAAAAGTGTCTTCAAATTCATCAATTAGTTTTTTAAATATAATGTAAGATACCAACACCATATTTACTACTTTTTCACGAGGATATAAAAGACGCCCCTGACTTAAAGATTGTATAAGATTGAAAGAATCTTCTACAATGCATGGTTCATTTAATGTTAAATTATCCTTGCAAAACTCACAGTTGATTTTTTTTAAAACAATGTAGCAGCAGTATCCACCCAAATAAGTTATAACTGGCATTTCAGATCTGACAGCTTCAGAGTCCGAGTCTTGAATAACAAGTTTGGATAACAAACTATCAATCTGGTCAGCATAACTTAAAGAGGTATCTACTTGGGATTCGCTGAGGGTGTCATAATCTGATTCAAAGAATTCATTTATATTAATATTTCCATAATGTCTAGATTTTAGTGACAGTACAGATTGAATTCTGAGCCTTTTTTCTGACTCATATAGTTGGGCGAACTGAGATATGGTAATGGCCACCAGCTAATTGCCTGTACTTTCCAAAACGCCCTTCCAATGGATCTGTTTGAAATTTGCCTAGTAATACATAATTCATATCTAATTCTGTTAAACAATATTTAGTAACTTCAAGAAGTCCAGTGATGGTGTGACTTAATGCAGTATGTGTCTGCCGAGTTAAGTTATTTGGAAAATTAGATGTTTTCCAAGTATCTAACCAATTTTGCATTTGATTTAAGAAATAAAATTTAGGATCCTTATTGGGCTCAGCTAGTATTGATTTGGTGAAAGGTTCCTGGTACTTATCTAATAAATGTTTTCCCTTAAGGGGAGTTTTAACGTTAACGATTTTCCACCATGTCCATATAATGCTAATAAAGTCTGCTGTGTCTTGTGAAGAAGATAAATTATTAAAAGGGCCTTTTAGAGCCTCGATAATAAAAGGATTAAATATTTTAAGGGATAATTTGACATTTTGTCTTTCTATAGATGATGGATATAAAGCCTTTAAGCTAAGTGAATAGCCATGCGTTAGTAATTTGTCTCTTTCCAATTCATGCAGTTTTTTGACAGTAGAAAAGGCGGCACATTTTTTTACCTGTCTCAAAATCAGGATATGAAAGAGTTTGATCGGGTTTCGAATTAAGCCAGTTATTAAAAATACATTTTAATAAATGAACCGTGTCAAAAAAGGTAAAATAGTGGTCTTTCTGGTTCTATAGGATGTGGAAAAACTATGTTAAGTTCATTTAAGTCTGAAAACTTACTCATTGCTTTACTATTTATTGCATTATTGTCACTAATTGTACAAAATACTAGGTATCCAATTTCTTCTAAATTTTCTATTATAGTTTTAATAAACTGATATAACATTTCCGAGTTTACTGTGGACACAGGACATATATGAATAACTTCTTTAAGACTTGAGCAAGGACTAGTTATCATGAATGCTACTGCGGATGATGCTACACTATTATTATTTACTGCTGTACCTACAGTATTACCTGCTTTATAATCCAAATAGGGTTCAATATGAATTTCATCAAAAAAGTAATATAACATTTTTCTCTTTATCTGTTAAATAATGGAAAATGTTGCGAGCATAGGTTAAAAAGAACTTTCTTTCATCAATATGGGGATCTGTTAAAAATGTATTACAAATATTTTTTACTGTGTCGGGATGAGGTAAGATAATCGGAGCATGGCTACGTAAATATTTATAAGCATGGGGACTTATAGTAAACAAAATTGAACATAAAACCATGGTACTAGGTGAATATCTATATCTTTCCTTTGGTAAACATAACAACCTTAACTGTTCTGACACAAATTTTAGATTTTGAGTTTGTTCATCAGACCCTTTTAAATTTGAAAGAATATTTATAACAAAATTTAGGATCTTTTTGTTGTCAGATTGGGGCTTGGTTTGGTATGAATTAGACTCATGATCTGGTATCGAACTGGGTATGCTACTCGAAGGCTCGGTAGAGTTCTCGGTACTAGGACCTAAGGGAACTGACATCATTGTATTATCAATTGCATCAATAACATTTCCTAAATCATCCAAATTGTCAATTTTAAAAGGAGACTTTAAATTAGTTATTGAAACACACACAGACTGGCCATATAAATATGTCTCTAAGTTTAAGTTCATATGAATTACAATTGCCCAAGTTATTATAGGACCAGGAGAAAAATCAAATTTAAATAATGTTACATTATCTGAATTTACTACTGAAAACCACCCATCCTTAACACTATAATGTTTAAACAGCCCTAAAAATCCATCGAAATCATTAAAACATGTAGCATCTTTATGAGCGTTAAATTCTTTTTTACTTTGTTCTAATGCTTGAAAAAGATGTAACTCATCAAGCTCTTTATACTTTTCATCCTTACTTTTCCGAGTTGTTGTGTTTTTTGAAAAATAGGAAGGGCAATTTGGGAAAATAGTAGGCACACAATTATCTCTCAATCGAGGCTTCTTTAAATTTACTGTGATAATATTACCTGTTTTTGGATCCTGCTCTGAAATAATCCAAATAATACTACCTGTAGTAAAATGTAATTCACACACTTTAGTGTTTTTATTTGGGACTAAATCGTCTCGCGGAATTGATTGCAACCATTTTTTTTTAGCTCGCTGTCGTTTGGAAAACCGAATACATGAACTTTTGGCCCATTAGGGCATACAATATTAGTGTAATTACCACGGCAACCCGGGGCACAGCACTTATACGGCATATTCACAAAAAATACTCGAACTTTTAAACCCGCAAATAGGTAAACAGAAAACTGATTTAATCTTAAAAATAAACAAGATAAGACAAGAGCAAAAGTTAAACTCACGTTAAACTAAAGACTACCCAGCGTTGTGCTTTCGACATAAAGCAAATGTACTAAAATTGCTCCCAAAAATGTACTAGATTGTACTAGATTACATTTTTTTTCAATTTTTAGGATTGGCTTTGAGTGCTGTTGGGTTTCATTGATTAAACCAGATTTTTATGAAAATGTAATAGATTATTCGGCTTTTAGCTATTGTAGTAATAGCGTAATAGTCAGTGTCTAATTGTAATAGATCTAGTACAATTTTAATAGCAAGCACAACGCTGTACGCCACCATGTTGTGAGGAATTTTCAGTCCAGTGGAACAGTACAGTATTGAATGCATCCTCGCGATGAGATTGTCAATAACTCGCTCAGCGACAATTTCATGCATTTTATATGGAAAAATGATCCGGCCTAGATGTGATGACGTCACGCGTAATTTATTTGGAGCCCCGAGGCCTTTTCTTGTATAGGAGGTATTGGCTTAGCGAGCCGGCCGACTACAAAGATCTTACGGTCCGGTGGAAGTGTAGTAGGTAGTTAAAGTTGTATCAACAGGTTTAAACGCAGATCTAAGGGCTGCTTAAGTTGTTTAGAAAAGAAAAAAATTTAAATATCCGAAACAGTTGGGTAGATTTTTAAACCCATACAAAAATATCAATCATTGTTATTAAATACCCACCTAATAAGTAGGTTTATTCAACTTTTTTTTTATTGGTTGTTGGTAAAGAAAACCACCCACGGGATTCGTTATTTTTTTGATTGTACATTCAAAACTTCATTATTTTTTAAACATTTTTAGCAACAAAAAATTGCGGATGCTTTGTGTCTTTTAATTAAATTTGAGAAATATAGTACATACATTAAATATAAACTAGGGCTTCGTTAAAGGTCTTTTTTAAACAGGAATATATAATTATTTTTTTCCATATTATAAAGAGATGATACGAAGCTAT
Source organism: Listronotus oregonensis (assembly GCA_019359885.1). Taxonomy (NCBI): domain Eukaryota; kingdom Metazoa; phylum Arthropoda; class Insecta; order Coleoptera; family Curculionidae; genus Listronotus; species Listronotus oregonensis. The sequence goes on along the minus strand of JAHBCN010023473.1, from coordinate 6,877 downwards.
TCTTTGACATGTCTGAATGCTGCTTGAATAAGCAATGTTGCCAGACTTTTTGTAATAATTTGGTATTATTGAAGGTTGGTTTTTATATAAAAAACTAACCAGAACTAACAAACAACAACTTTCAAACTATGATCTAGTTTTGGTTAGTTCCGGTTAGGTTTTCCTCGTTAAATTGTAAATTTTTTTTATTATAAATGCGCCGTTCTGGGTCGGTCATGATTAGTGCTGGTTAGTTAAAGCGGCTTTTTATTTTCCCTAATTATATTTGTAACTGTTGTAAAACAGATTTGTATCCATCATACACAATTTTCTTACAAATAATTTGCTTCATTGTTTTAAAATTTTAATAGGTACAGCTCACTCTAAATTTCGACAACCACCACTACTAATGTATTACTTAACTACGCACGCTATCCGCGCATGCGGGGCTATTGGGTCCCGATAATACTTTTTTACGTCTGAAAAAAAAATTGCTGTTGCCAAACGATACGCTCTAGGAAAAAAATTTTTTTTTCAAAAACTTTTGTTATTATTTGGCTATATTTTCTTCGCTGCATGTATGAAAATATTTTCAAAAATAAAAAAATTTATCGATTGGTGAAAATTTCAATACCAAAAATATTTATTTTTAGTTTATATGATTTTTAGAGGAATGAAAGTGCGAATTGTGCCCAAACTGTTTATAAGGTTAAAAGCGATACAGTGTGGCTTTAATTTGACACAAAAAAATTTCGGTATCTTTGATAGTTTTAAAGTTATAGCGGTGGAAACAAAAAAAAAAACAATTTTTTATAAGTTAAAGAAAATCACTTTTTATTAATTTAAAAAGTTCGAGACCACAAAAAAATGTCGTAAAATACGATTTCATGTGCCCTGTGACATACTCAAAGAAACCTAACAGGTTTGATCTGGTTCTACGCCAAAAAGATTATTAAAAAATGGCAGAGAGTCAGTGTTCTGATGTGTGGTCTGATGATCGCGTCCTGGATTTTATTTACGAAATCGAACAATTGCCATTATTATGAGATCCTATAAATAAAGAGAAAAAAAAAACAAAATAAAAAAATGATGCATTTTCAAGTTTGGGAAAAAAATTCGGAGTTACTGCTGAAGAAATATTTAAATTTATTACAAACCTACAGTAACTGCCGTCGGAAGATTAAAGACAGTAAATTGTCAGGCGCCGGAACAAGCAGTGTTTACAAACCAATCTGGTTTGCATGTGAAGCACTTCACAAATTTAGGGAAAAAATGTTTATACACCACATGGAGTAACGGAATCAATGGTAAGTACATTTATGCAAGATTTAATTTTAATTATTATACAGGGTGTCCAAAGAGTATCAAAAAACGTCTATAACTTTTTTAATATTTTTTTTGCTGAGGTTAAGGTCATTTCATTAGTAACTTTCGACGCCGGACATAATGGTGACCTTAGCTTTGACCTAGTCAATGAATTTCAAGGACACTTTTTGTTAATGGAAATAACCATTTTTACTTTTACTTACGGAGATATGTACCCCCCCAAAAGTACCCATAATGTAGATAAAAACTAAAGGAGTTGCTTTTGTTGCAAATTAAGTAGGAAAAAAATAGAAAATGTTTTTAATATCAAATTTTATTTATATTGTTACATAGTTATTGATAATTGTCTTGTCATTCGACTCTGCCGTTTGTAAAAAAATATTCCGAAAACTCGTTGCGAATTTTTTTTCATTTCCCGTACATGATTTCCTGCCTCTTTTTGTTATTGGAAGAAATGATGTCAATTGATCATCATTATTTCTCCAAGATCCGCGGATAATTTCGCAATTCCTTTCGTTATCAAATGTACCTGCAGGTGTGTACATAGTTTTTGAATTACTGCTTTTTCTGAGGAAATTATGTAGCAATACGCAACATTCTGTGATTAAACGAGCCTTATCCTGGTTTAATAAAATAGGTTTTCGAAGAACCCGGAATACAGCAGACATAATTGCGAAAACATTTTCAATCATTCTACGGGCTCTAGATAGTCTATAGTTAAATATACGCTTTGGCGTGCCTCTATCGTGATTTCCACTATAAGGAACCATAAGATAATCTTTCAGAGGAAATGCGTTGTCACCAACAATAACATAAGGCACAGGTTTTTCTCTCATCGGTAGTGCTTCTTCAGATGGTAGATTCAGGGATCCTTTTCCAACGCTGCATACAAGGAGCAAATTGTTAAATACGCCGCCATCTGATATCCGACCTTGGGTTCCTACATTACTGTAAGTTATACAGTAGTCCGCGTCGCATAAAGCCATTAAAACAATACTGAATGTTCCTTTATAGTTTATATATTCACGACCACTGTGTATCGGACTTATTATTACAATATGTTTCCCGTCTATAGCACCGACGCAGTGCGGGAAATTTCATCTTTTTTCGAATAAAGTAGCAATCTTTTTCCATTCATCAGAAGTAGTAGGAATCTGCAAATAAAATGCAACTTTAAAGACAGCATTATTTTGCAAACCTAGTGATTTACATTGTAAGCCTGTATATTGTGTTTTTGTTTTAAATGTTATTTAAAATCGGGATAACAATAAGTATTGGATAAAATAATAATGGCCCTTATGTAGAATTTATTTTATAAAGTAGGTACCTTCGATGTTTTGCTTTTAAATTCATAATGTTTTTTTTTTCAGGCACTTGAAGGAGAAGGTGATGAAAACAGTGAAGAAAGTTGTGCTTCTACTGATATATCGGATCATACAGATGAAGAACATTCGGAAAAAAAACGCTACTCAAACTGAAGGTGCTGACAACCGACAGCATTTAAAGAAAAAGAAATTCCTCTCACCCAAGAAGGTACCATATAAAAAAAAGGCAGGCCACGGATGAACACGCTCGAAGAGATGACGAAGCGTATGAGTTTCTTCTCAAAAAAGAAAATGAATCGGTACCCGAAAAAAAAAGAATGTACTATATTTGGTGAACTGATTGCAGCAAAACTAAAAAAATTAGACGAAGTTAATGGGCAACACGTAATGAACAAAATCAACAATTTATTGTGTCAAGCAACAATTCGTAGCAGATATGCTACCTCTATTTTCACACCGCGTCCATTGCCATCTCACACATTCTATTCTTATTCACCCCAAATATCCCTATCTTCTTCATCAGAAGCTCCGCCGACTCATAGCAGACATGCTAACTCTAATTTCACACCGCTTCCACTGCAATCTCCCACATATTCTTCTTCATCACAACTATCCCTATCTTCAGCAGCCTCACCAATTCATAACACACATGCTAGCTCTAATTTAACACCACTTCCACTACAATCTCCCACATATTCTTCTTCACCACAACTATCTTCTGCAACCTCACCTATTCAGTCTCCAGTCTCACCAATGCGACATAACATTTCTCATCCTTCACATCTATCTTCAACTCCATCGCAGTCTATCGGTCACTCATCACATTAACTTACTCAATTACCTACATCTTCACATATTTCTAACGACTTACCACAGTCATGTACAGACAAAAGTGAATCATTTTCAGTTGCTCAGTAGTATGAATCAATTTCTGATCATGATATGACTTAATCAAAATCAATCGAAATATATACTTTGTGAAATATATTATTATATATAAGCATATTGTGTACTTATTTTTTTACTTACCTCTACCTGATTATGAAGTGCTTTCTTTAAGGCTTGGCATACTTCAAGGACAATGGCCGATATAAGCTGTGGTGACATTTTAAATAAATAACTCAAACTTTGGTAACTGTCGCCTGAAGCGAGGAATCGCAAAGTTACTGCCAATCTTTCTTTGGCAGAGATTGTTTGTCTTAGGTGTGTAGTCTGCTTACTTATAGATGGACCCAATATTTGCAGAAGGTATTCAAAATCAGCTGATGCCATCCGGCAAAAGTTTTCAAATTTACCGGAATATTCTAATGAAAAAATCATTTAGCAAATCACTTCCATTATATCTGCAATACGTTAAAATAATCATTAATATCTAATATAAACTTATACTCACCGGCTCGAAAAACGAAGCATTAACAAAATTTACAACATTTGAAGTCTGATTTAAAAAAAAAATCCTGTCGATTTGAACCGATTTGAACAAGGAAAACCAACATTTTGGTTTTCCTTGTATTAAGTGGGAAAAAAAGAACATTAGTTTTTACTTTAGGACTAAGTTATGAAGCCGAATGATTTAGCTACAGACTGTTAAAAAAAATATTCAAATCGGCCGGAAACTTTTTTTAGCTTAGACCAAATTTGGAAAAAAATTAATGCTCCGTTTTTCGTGCCGGTGAATGTATTAAGTAGGTACCTGTTTCTGTTTTTTTTTAAAGAGTGAAACACACTATCATCTCCGTTGCTTCCTTTTTGGGCCCTTTTTTTTCTTTTGCGCCATAATGATAAAAATAGCACTAGCTATTGCTAGGTCGTCACCCATACTTCGCTTTCAGATCGAAAAATTAAACGAAAGAAACGTGAATAGCGTGAATACATGCATCTCTAGATTTCGCGCATCGCGAATCGCGAATACATGCATAGTCTGTGGGCTCTGATTTATTTAAACTACGAACTGCCACGAACCGGGCGAATCCCGAATCGCGCATTACGAATTGCGAATACACGCATAGTCCTTAGCCACCTTTAGCTCGGTTTAAATGTGACTGTAGTGGCGGGGGCGCTTAGTTTGTCACAACGTATGTTTTGTAGTAGAATCTTACCATTTGGATATGTAATTTGTCGGAATGCAAGGTACTTTTTATCAAAAATTCTCGAACTACAATGGGTCTGTGACAGTATTTTATAAACCAACAAACTGAATAATTCGATACCGCCTTGCAAAACGTTTGTCGGATTATCATGGGTCAACTGTAAGGTCAGAGATGAGTAGAGAGATTGCCGATGGCAATGGAGCGAAGTGTACCAGCGAATGTTGTCACTTGACGCACACTACATGGACGAGAACGAGAGACGCACCGACGTTCTCGGACGACCAGTGGTCGATTTTCATGTTAATAAAAAATTATTTATTAACAATTTTCATTTTACGATGGCATACAATTATAATTTTATTAAAAATATTGATAAAAATTTTAAAAAAAGTACTCCCGAGTGGGAATTAAAACTGCGGTCGTGGTTCGTCTCCGATTCTCGTCCATGTAGGTGCACTTTAGCAGCAAAGTGCGTCTAGTTCGGGAGTTGACCATGCGGGGCGCTCTTTTTCCGTCGCGTTTTCATAACACGGCATCGGCAATCTCCCTATTCATCTCTGGTAAGGTTATCAAGACCCGGTAGCGTAATATAATAAGTATATTAGCACCATCGAAAAAGAATCAATTAAATAAGGCGTCCTCACGTTGCCTACTATTTGTCCCGTCAGAGCCAATGTGAAGAAGTCCGATTTAAAAATCAAAATTATTCTAAGCGCTTTTATGGTATAGAGTTTTATTGAAAACTTTTTTATTCATACATATGGGTGACCATTTTGTTGGTAACATTCTCGTTCGACGTAACACCAGATCCACGTTACAACAAGACCACAAAACACAAAACCAAAAAAAGACTAAATAAATCGCCAACATGTGAAGGGGATCGAGAACATTGGCCATATTCCTTTGATAATAACGAACGCGACAGCCTATCCAACGCAACGCACACGCCAACGTTGGAACCATGCAAATTTTTCAATCCACACGTTGAACGGGTAGCTTTGGGGTCAACATTTGTGCCAACGTGTGGACCCGGCCTTATACTTGGAAAATTATGATTTTGCTTAGCTGAGCCCCTATAGAAAAATACGGAGAACAACTTCCAAATTTGACATGTTTTGATCGTTTAGGATGCCGCTAATGTTAAAGGACCTTTTTTTGTATTCAATAAAATTTTTGTTCAAGTGTGACTTTTGAATATACACTGTGTGTCATCAGGAAATTTTATTAATTTTGTTGGAATTCCGAAATTTGGACATGAAGGATCAATTCGGGAGGGTTTAAAATATCTTACCCCAGATTTTCGGCATGAATTGAAAAAACATTACCAATGTGAATATGGTTTATTTTTAGGGAAAAATTTGTTATTTATTATCTCGCAAACGACAAGAAAAAAAAGTTACAATTGGGCAGTTATGTATAATTTCATATGCGCTTAAAAATTATTTTATAAAAACTTAGGTTTCGATTAAAACAAAATTATCGATAACATATTTCAATTCTAAGACATACCCACTATGTAAAATATTTTTTTCATGAAAATAATTGTTTTTAATTTAATAAATTTATTTCAAGTTATAGCGATGTTGCGCCGGGAAAAAAGTTCCGCACTGAGTGTATCGGTGTCCTTTTTCAACGCATAAAGATAATAAAAGATGGAAATATACTCAGTGTGCACTGGTCTAACTAATGGTTTTTGCTATTAGAGACTCACACTATGTAAGTAAATACATAAAATTTATTATCTTTAATATAGGAATTTAGCACACTTGGATATTAAATGTTTATTTTGTTTTTCTTTTCTTTATATTTTCACATTTGAAAAAATAAATAGAAATTCATTATAGCTTGAGACTTATATTTTTTTAAAACATTGATTGAAGAGCCTATTTTTTTACTCTAATTTACTTGTTGACAAAACCATTTAATTAGTGTTATATTAACGCAATATTAAGAACACGCATATTTTGTCATACACCATAACGAATTAACAAAATTTTAAACAGCCTATTTAAAGGTATGTAACTGGTAGTCACAAAGGATAATTTCGTATCACTTATAAGCATTTTTATGCGGAATCCAGATTTGCTTATATTACCTTTGTTTAAAAACTACTTGATGTGACTTTGGTTTTGTTATTGTTAAGCATATGGTCAAACA
>JAHBCN010023472.1:0-12591 GCA_019359885.1 Listronotus oregonensis | reverse complement strand
AAAAAACAGGTTTTTAGAGGCCTAAAACACCAAAATTATTATTACATCCATTTACATCACTTAAATATGCCATGCCTTTACCTAAAAGCCAATGTACCATGTGTATTGTAAATTAAGTAGGGTATGAGGAAGTTTATTTAAACGAGACCCAAAGATTTGGAGATTTGATGGGGAAGATAAACCTCTGCAGACTGCTGATCCTACAGTCTAGACACTCTAGGGATGAAGGAATGAAGGAACGAACAAAGTGGGAAGTTCGGGGCTTCTACAGATGGACTTCTAATATATATATATAAAAAAAAAAAGGGTTGTGATTTAATAACGGATAAATTCAATAAAAGGGAGGTATTTCTTTTTCAAAAAAAACCTTTTATCGATTTTATTTTTGGATCAAATATTTTGACATCAAATGTAGATATACGGGGTGTCGCAAAAAAGTCTGACAGGAAAAATATTTTTTCTTAAATGGAACCCCCGTATATTTTAATTTCGGATTCTCCAAAATTCTGGACATGTTTTATGTATAATGTCATATACCTATCTTTAACTGTTTACGAAATAATTATTTTTAAATAATAATTATAATACTTTGTTTCAACATAAATTGATTAATAATTACATTCCACATTTTGAAATTTTTTTTTTATCAAATGCTGGAAGGGCCCCCATTAACAGCTCTGCAGCACCCCGGCGATCGTTAAATTCTTGCTGTACATTTTCAGCTGTGTCTGGAAAAATTTTCCTAATTGCATTACGAATGCGATCTTTGAATATCAAGGTGGGGGCATTTTTTATATTTGATTTTTGAATAACCCCAAAGAAAGTAGTCCAATGGTTTAAAGGTCGAGTGATCTGGGTGGCCACTCTATTGATCAACGTCTGCCTATCCACCGATTGGGCAAAAAAAAATTTTAAATAATTGACACTTATTTCAAGTCTTGTCAAAACAAAAGAGAGGTGTATAGGTAATCGAAATGACTGGTTATAAATGGTTCATATGATTTGAGATGCCCTTAATGGGGGCCCCCCCCTAGCATTTTATAAAATTTTAAATATGTGGAATGTAATTAATCAATTTATGTTTATTATTTAAAAGTATTCAGTGAATTTGACGATAGGTATATAACATTATACATAAAAATGTCAAATTTTTTCCCGGGGAAAACCCAAACAAAAAAATACAGGGGGGTTCCGGCCAAATTTTCCTTCCCCATTCCCTTTGTGTCGCCCGTAAAAAAAAATGCGTTCCAATTTTTTTAAAAAAACCTCCCCAATTTATCCGTTTTAACCCTATATATATATATATATATATATATATATATATATATATATATATATATATATATATATATATATATATATATATTATATATATATATATATATATATATATATATAATACAGGTGGCCCACCAATTCGCCTCGGTTTTTCTACGAGAAATGAAAAGATTTGGGGAAAAAACTTTTAGCACAGTCATATTGTTGGTCTGGGGGAATATTTAAAAATTATTTTGAAATTACGGGTAAAAGGTTAAAATTATTTTTTCTTATGGAACACCCCTATTTTTTTTATTTTTAGATACAAAAAATAAGGTTATTGTATAATTCCCTATCCCTTTAAAACTGACCGTTTTGAGAAATTTAGAGAATTTTAAAAATTCAGCCCATATTTAAAATTTTTACACCCTGAACATATAAGGACTGCTCGTAATTAAATTACTGCTTAGCTTAAGGGTTTAAGTTAACTATTACAAAAAAGTTTACCCAATATTATACGGGGAGGAAAAGGCTCTAATTTTTAACCGAAAGAAACCCTAATTTTCCTTTTTAAAAACTTAAAATTAGGGTTTCCTATACCTATCTCTTTCTTTTTATGCAAAAGCTTATTTGGGACTTATGAAAATTTCTTTATCTTAAAAATGGAACACCCTTTTCGTATAGGATGACCCTTTGTTAAAATCCCTTTGGGTAATTTTTAATGCAAAAAACATATTTCTTGACACCACCAATTACAAATCATTTCATCTTCCTTATTTTAACTAATTAAAATGTAAGATCATTCAAAACGATTATAATTTTAAACTACTTTAGATTAATCAATGATAATCGTTTGATTATCAAGTGTCACTGTCAAATATTTTGTTTGCAAATAATAATTAACGTCATCTAGGTCAAAGCCTACTATTATTGAAAGAATATAAATATAATCGTACCTTTGGTGACAGTCATATTGAAATGTATGTTCTTATTGACCCCATTATAATATTATTTTGGGATTTAATTTACCATAAAGTCCAATACATTTGCTAAGAAACAAGGGCATTTAATATATTTCGTTCCAACAATAATTAAGATAGGTGTACCTTTTACTATATTTTGATTCTTATTTTAAAGAATGCTTTAATATTTTAGAAATGGCAATAAATTGGAGTTTTTACTTTTGCCTGCATTTTGCTTCAGATACATCTTATTTTTAAAAATTTAAACTGGTGCTTTTAGCGAATCTACTTGGCCCTTAATAAAAAGGTTTTTAAATTACAGTACAGGGTGTTCCAGTTTTAAGATAAAGAAATTATTCATAAGACAAATATAAAAACGTCTTTTGCATAAAAAGTAAAAGAGATAGGTATAGGAAATCCTAATAAAGTTTTAAAGGGAATCTAGTTCTGCGTCAAAATAGGCCACTAAATATAGGGTGTTCCATTTAACTTTAGAAAGCTATTTAATAAAATGTATGTCCAAACTTTGAGGCAATTTTTTTCACCACTCTGTATAATATTGAGGTAAAGCTTTTATGTAATAGTTAACTTAAACCCTTAAGCTAAGCAGTAAATTTAATTACGAGCAGCTCCTTATATGTTACAGGGTGTAAACAATTTTAAAATATGGTCTGTATTTTTAATTTCTTAAATTTCTCAAAAACGGTCAGTTTTAGGTATAGGAATTATAACAATAACTCACCTTTATTTGGTCTATAGCATGATACCATTACCTAAAGATAAACCCACGCGCATGAGATAAGTTTCCTTTCGCACGCCTGACATCACTCGACGACTATTTCCCCAGAAACGGCGAGTTTTAATATGGCATTCCGATTTCTGTTTAGATGTTAGATGATTAAGGGAATATTTATTTTTTAAACGTCATATAACCCAAAAAACAATAAACGTTAAAAAAAGGCTTTAAAACACTGCTTTCCCAACCGACAAGCAGAATTGTTTTTCGTCAGTGACGTCATGCGCAACGTCGTACGAAATTAAATCGCCAAGTGGTTTTATCTTCTAGTAAAGTATCATGGGTCTATAGTATCTAAAATAAATATATATATATATATATATATATATATATATATATATATATATATATATATATATATATATATATATATATATATATATATTCCCCGGGCCCCCCCGTTCCCCCCGCCCGGGACCGGAAGGGGATCGGCATATTTTTAAATGGGATAAGGGTGACAAAAGTGGACAGGAAACGTATTTTTCTTAAATAACCCCTATTTTTTGCTTTTTCGGGTTCCCCGGAAAATTCTGACATTTTTTATGTATAATGTTATATCCCTTTATCGTCAACTATTAATTAAATTACGTTAAATAATAAACAAAAAATTGATTAATTACATTCCACTTTTTTTTGAGAATTATTTATCAATGCTGGAAGTGGCCGCCATTAAGGCATCTCAAATCAGTAGAACCATTTATAACCAGTCATTTCGATTACCTATACACCTCTTTGTGAATATTTGACATAGACTTGAAATAAGTGTCAATTATTTAAATTTTTTTTTGCCCAATCGGTATTAGGCAGACTTTGGGATCAATAGATGGCCACCAAATCCCCCCCCTAATCCATTGGACTACTTTTTTTGGGGTTATTAAAAAATCAAGTATAAAAAGATAAGCCACACACGCTTGATATCCTCAAAGATCGCATTCTTAATGAAATTGGAATATTTCTCCAGACACAGTTGAAAATGAACAAGAATTTAATGATCGCCTGGGTGCTGAAGCTGTTAATGGCGGCCATTTCCCAGCATTTGATAAAATAAATTTCAAAAATGTGGAATGTAATTATTAATCAATTTATGTTGAAACAAAGTATTAAATAATTATTTAAAAGTAATTATTTCGTAAAAAAAGTTAAAGATGGGTATATGACATTATACATAAAACATGTCCAAATTTTACGGAGAATCCGAAAGTGCTAAAATAAAAGGGGGTTCCTTTTAAAGAAAAAATTTTTCCTGTCAGACTTTCTGACACCCTGTATATCTACATTTGATGTAAAAATATCCCGACCCAAAAATCAAATCGACGTGCCCAATTTTTTTTCGAAAAAGAAATACCTCCTCTTTATTGAATTTATCCTTATTAAATCCCCCTATATATATATATATATATATATATATATATATATATATATATATATATATATATATATATATATATATATATATATATATATATATATATATATATATATATATATATATATATATATATATAGATAGACATTAAAATAAACCGATTAGATTCTATAACTTTTTCTGAAATTTTATTCATTAAAAAGATAAAGGGTGGTTTAAAGTAAATATTTATTTTCAAAAGTATTAAATTAAAAATTGGCATATTTATGTTTTTGAGCTTGAGAAAAAGAAATTTTTAAATATTTTAAGGTTCTCTAGAGGGCGCTAATTACATACTGTGTATTATAAAACTTTTATTATCTTACCTGTAATATTAGGTACGTGTCTATAAAATTTTCTTAAAGATACGCTTTTTCTTAAACTAAAAAGTATTTTTTGTCGATCTCGGCATCTCTAGCCGTTTTCGAGATATCTAAACTTAAATTTTTCATTGCGTGCTATGTTCCAAGCCAATAGAAATCAATAGGTTCCAAAGTTGACCATAACTTCCTAAATAAATGCCAACAATCGAATACGACTATTGCCTAGCAACGAAATTATTCAATTGTTGGCATTTATTTAGAAATTCATGGCCAATTTTGGAACCTATTAATTACTATTGGTCTGGAACATAGCACGCGATGAAACATATTTATAAGTTCAAATGATTTATTTTTCTCAAGCTCAAAAACATAAATATGCCAATTTTCAATTTAATACGTTTAACGGTTTTTAAGTTGTGATCCATTTTTGAAAATAAATATTCACTTTAAACACCCTGTATCTCTTTAATGAGTAATATGTCAGAAAAACTTATAGAACCTAATCAGTCTATTTTGATGACTTGTATCTCCACTTGCTCTATTAACCCATTAGTTATCAGACACCCTGTATATGTTTCAGGAGTGGCTAAATGAAAAGTCAAAAACACCGAAAAAGGTAAATAAAATTTTAGATTTCGAGTAAGGTTCGGCTATTAACAATTATTATTTGATATTATTCTGAAAATAGAAAACCTTATGTTCTCTAGCCGAGCTAATTATTTTTTCTTTAATTATTAAAAGAACCGCATTACAAAAAAAGGATTTTAATTTTAGATGGATATTTAATAATCGGTACTATCTCTATAACTAAACCTATTACTTATTAGTTATAAACTCCTGGAGATTAAAGTTTAGACAAAAAAATTAGATTTAAAAAAGATTTTATTAGAGAAAATCATAAAAGGCAAAAAAAATTGTCTTTATATGTTTTATTTATTGCTTTATATTTTTAGTTGCCTTTTTATTATTTTTTACAATCGAGTAATAAGACAACAAGATAAGTTAAAAACGTTATTTAGTAGCTTTAACATGTTTTCATTCTATTTTTTCAGAAGTATAATAAACAAAAAATATACATTTAAGATATTATAAAATATTTTATTTTATTACAATTGTTTTAAAAATTTGCCTTTTTTTATGTTAGTTTTTTGTCACTTTATAAAACTATACAATCCTTTTATCATTTGTCTCACCAACTTTATAAAATCATTAAGCTGAAAATAATTTTGTTTTTATGATTAATCTTATACTATTATTATTAACTTTTTGAGCATGTTATTAATTGTTTCCAATAAATTTATAGGCCATTTAATTCGGTCCAAACTTACAGAAAAATAAGTGAAGACTAAAATTCTCCCTTCCAGCTACACTCTTTAAGTTTTTAAATATCACCAAAATTTAATCCAAAGTCAAACTAAAATCCAGAAAGTCTAAAAAACGTGCACCGAAAAGAAGTTCCGAAAACGGCAGAGCCGCGTATTCTGACGCGGACCACGCGACTCTATGTCTCCGCGCGCGCTCTATCAAACCGTCTCTCCGTCAAGCCGGCCGAGAAACGAATGACTATCGCCTCTGCTGCTGCTTGCGGCATCGCCACCAGCGAATCCGCGACGTATCGACCGCATTTCTCATTCTTGGTGCCGCATTTGCATAGTAGGCCTAGAGATCCACGAAATTGCAATTGTTTTTGATAATGATAATAAATATGACGAATGTAGGCTTTATACAGCATACTGAAGTTTTCCCATTTTTTTTGACAAAACCATTTTATCTACAATTTATTTTCTTATTTATTAATTAAATAAACTGTAAAACTAATTATGATACTATTATAACTTACTCTTATATCTCAACAAGACTTTCATCATTTTAAGAAATCATCGCATTATCTTCTGGGCCCTATAAACATTTAATAATGGAAAATCAATGGCCCAATATACTTTTTTATTTAATTATTCAACTGCCCATTGACACAATATATGTTGGTGCCATCATCGGCCCTTATTGCCTTTGGCACACCGGCCCATCGACACTTATCAGTCAGTTTGTCAATCTTCTACATATTGGCCCTATAATATATTAATGGAGGCACACTGTTAAAAAACCATTGGGGTGTTAACGATATAGTAACTAATATTTACCGATGTTTCATTTAGGGCCACTGTTGGAAAATCATTGGGATATTAGCTAAATAGTAACTAATATTTTTCGTGTTTCATTTAGGCTTACTGTTGGAACACCACTGGAAAACCAAGTGAAATAAAAATGTAAAAATTTTGATTTTTATTAAAAAAAATATGAATACATAAAAAACTATAATACCTATATTGCCTTGAGCACAACAAGACAAGCGAGGCACTTAAAACAATGTGGTTTGCAAATGAATTTAAAATGTCATAAGATAGTCTAACTACAAAAATACGAAACAAAGTCAGAATTAACATAACAGCTAATAATAATACGAAATATAATAATTACAAAGATTCTAAAACTATAAAATATCACCATTATATACTTTTTATTTACCAAAACACCAAAAAAACACAAAAACTGCCGAAAAACGGTACAAACTTTCCGATCACGTCATCCCTAATCATTCACAAAAATTTCCAAGCTTCTGAAAAAGTTAGGTTATGATGACACTCTTCACTTTTAGTTGTCGGTGGTTAGGCAAAGGGCAAACAAACACGATCTAACGTACGCTGAGTAACGAATAAATGCAGTGGGCCAATGCTTAATTATTAACGTTGGATTTGTTACTCAATTAAATTAATAGGCCACTGTGGATATATCATTGTCTTTTTTCTGTCGAGCCATTAACTGAGGATTAATATCGGGCCAACGAATGGTGATAGACACAGTCAATTAAAAGACGCTGACATAAGTGCGCCATCACAGTACCTTTAGAAAATCGACAAACGCTGTTTATAGGGGGTAATCAATTTTAATATTTAATTAAGGTTACCTCTTCTCACATTAAATTAAATTTAAATTATATTTTCTCTTATCCCTTAAATCTAGCCGATTTTACAAAAAACTAAGGTAAGCTAGCTTTTCGGGGGAACTGATTATAATCAAAACTTGCTGAAGGTCAGTTGCAGTAAAAAAATTTGTTATCTAAAATAAAGTTAATATCACTAGGCAAAAAGTCAAGCCTTAATTGTTTTTTAAAAAGTTTTTGATAAACAAAAAAGCCTAATTTACCTTAAAACTTTATTAACCACTCTACGTTAAAAAAAAAGTGGACCCAGAGATGGGCTGTATTTTTGCTTCCTAAACTTAAATTAGTGGTCAGAATTTGGGTCATGAATCAGGTCAGAATTTTCCTAACCTCAAAAACAGATTTAAAACACAAAAAATACATGCAAAAATACCAGCAAAAATAGAGAAAATTAGTTTTTTATTTTTTAAATGTACATTTATTAGGAAAAGACCATAAAAATAGACAGAATTGATGAGATCCGTCACGTCACGTTCTTTTATAACCTCAGAGAAATAATCATTTTCTCAAAATCAACCGATTTGGGCCAAAGGTAGTCGTGGATCTCGGGAGTCGCTGATTACGAATTCAAAGTCAGATTTGCAAAATTCAAGATGGCGAGTTTATTATCACGGACCAAATTTCAAAACTCTTCCGACTTATGCCAGATTTGGTCCATAGGGGTTTTTTGGGTCGCTGGCCACGAAGTTTTTAAAATTAAAAATGGAGGATCCTATATGGCGGACAAGATTTTCAAAAATCATTTTGCCATATTGGATCCCTTACAACAGATTCGTATTCAGCGAGCCCCAAAACCGCCGTATATCAAATTTTGTGCAAATTAGTTGATTTTAAAAAAATTATGATGTCTTTGAGGTTATAAAAAAACGTCACAATATATTAATTCTGAAGACGATTTTTTATTTTTTATGGTCTTTTTCCAATAAATGTCATTGGAAAACTAAAAAACAAATTGTCTCTATTTTATTCGTATTTTTTGTAAGTATTTTAGTCCTGTTTTTAGGGGTTAAGAAAAATTGTGATCTGATGGCCAAATTCTGACCCGATTTTCATATTTAAAAGGCAAAAATTAATCGAAAACCATATATCATATCTCTAGGTCGAATACCTCTTTTTTGTAGAGATGTTATGACCATTTTCTCCTTTCCCAATATCTCACGAAATTGCAATTGTTTTTGATAATGATAATAAATATGACGAATGTAGGCATTATACAACATACTAAAGGTTTTCCATTTTTTAGCAAAGCAACTATATCTACAAATTATGTTTTTATTTATTAATTAAACTGTAAAACTAATTATGATACCATTATAACTTACCATTATATCTCAACTGGACTTATTAAAATAAATCATTTAAAAAAATCTTGTAACACATTATTTACTGGGGTAATCAATTTTAATATTTAATTAAGCTTACCTCTTGGAATATTAAATTAAATTTAAATTATACTTTCTCCTACCCCTTAAATCCAGCCGATTTCACAAAAAAGCTAAGGTAAATCTGAATAATCTGATAATAATCAAAACTTGCCGAAGGTCAGTTTTAGTAAAAAAATTTGGTATCTAAAATAAAGTTACTATTACTAGGCAAAAAATCAAACCTTAATTGTTTTTCAGAAAAAAAAATCAAAATTAAAAAAGCCTAATTTACCTAAAAAATTAATTAACCCATCTACGAAAAAAATATCGGACCAAAATATGTAGTATATGGTTTTTGATGTATTTTTGCCTCCTCAACTAGAATCCGTGGTCAGAATTTGGGCCACGAATCAGGTAAGAATTTTTCCTAACCTCAAGAACAGATCTAAACACCAAAAATACACGCAAAAATACTAGCAAAAATAGAGAAATTTAGTCTTTTTATTTTTCAAATGTACATTTATTAGAAAAACACCATAAAAATAGACATCAACTCTCAAAATTGATGACTCCCGTCACGTTTTTTTATAACCTCAAAGAAATAATTATTATCTTAAAATTAACCTATTTGGACCAAAGGTAGTCGTGGGTTTCGGGAGTCACTGATTACGAATCCAAAGTCAGATTTGCAAAATTCAAAATGGCGAGTCTAATATGGCGGACCAAATTTCAAAACTCTTTTTACTTACGCCAGTTTTGGTCCATAGGGGTTTTAAGGATCGCTGGCCACAAAGTTGAAGTCAGATTTTTTAAATTAAAAATGGAGGATCCTATATGGCGGACGAGATTTTTAAAAATCATTTTGCCGTACTCAGCGATCCGTTAAACTCCCTTATACCAAATTTTGTGCTAAGAAGTTGATTTTAAGAAAATTATGATGTCCTTGAGGTTATAAAAGAACGTCACAACACATTAATTCTGAGGATGACTTTTTATTTTTTATGGTCTTTTTCCAATAAATGTACATTGGAAAAATAAAAAACAAATTGTTTTTATTTTATTCGTGTTTTTGTGAGTATTTTAGTCCTGTTTTTAGAGCTTAAGAAAAATTGTGACCTGATGGCCAAATTTTGACCCGCTATTTGTGTTTAAAAGGCAAAATACATCGAACACCATACATCACGTCTCTGGGTCGAGTCCTTCTTTTTTGTGTAGATGTTATGAATTATTTCTCCTCTCCCAATATCACAAAAAAACACTTTTAAAATACTCGTGTTAAAAGTTTTTTAATTTTAATTAACTTTATACCTCTCATAATTACTCGCATCTAGAGAAACCCCGGATATTATGGCTGGCGAGCTTCTTGACAGTGGTGACGCATGTCTAATATAATTTAACGAATTCGTCATAACCTAAAAAATTACATTTTAATGTGTAAAGTAATAATTTGGGGTCTTTTCTAAGACGTCCCCGTATTTTCACGACTGAAATATAATTGAAGAAAATAAAAAGTCGCTTCAACTAACCAGAACTAACCATGACCGACTAGAACTTAAGGCTTTTGAATTTGTCTAAATTATTTAAAGAAGGTATAAACAAAATTTTAACAACGTATTAGAAAAGGAATATATAATTACACTTTTTAAAAAATTTATAACTTTTACCATATCAAAAATTATACAAATTTTGTTTATAACTTCTATGTAGGGACAATTACGGCAAATTCAAAAGCCTTCATTTTTGGTCAGTCACGGTTAGTTAAAGTTGCTTTTTTATTTTTCCAAATATATTTTAGACGTAAAAATTAAGTCGGTACTTTTTTACATTAAATGCATAATTTAGAAAAAGCCTACTTTTCAAATTACGCACCGAGTCTCTGCATAATAAAATATGTTTCATGTGTCAACACCGTCAAGCCATAATATCCGGTGTTTCTCTAGACGCGAGCATCATAATTTTAGGGATTGCTCTTGTGCAAAGCTGGTTGGTTATATGTAGTTTTGTTTGTGATATACTAAAGGATAAAAAGCCTAATCAAAAATTACTTAACATGCGCGCCTTGTATGTTTAAAATATCTTTTGAAATATTAACGTATAACTCCAATACTGCTCCTCGAGAAAAAGTATTTTGGTATAAATGAGCAGGAAGAATTATCATTCGTAATTTTTTATAGTTTTTAGTTTATTTTACCATATAGCAAATAGGTATCTTCTAAAGGGTTTACATCATACATCTCTTCTAATTTTTCTGTAAGCGTATTTGACATCAATCCCGCCTAAAAGCAAAACAATTATAGGCGCATTGTAAGGTGGGTGTTGCGTGGTTGTAAGATTATCTTCAGTAATAATTGCTTTTCGATAGTTCTTAGTAAGTGATAAATAATCAATTAAACAAAATAATCTATAGTAATTTTTATGCGATAATTGCCAAAGTTTCCTTTCTTTTATCAGTCTTTCTAATGTTGTGTATATGCCGCAGTCTTTTAGTAAAATCCACCTCTTTATGAAGATCCTAGTCAGTTTATGAAGTGCCGGCATATACTGTACCTGACGCTGCGTGAAGTAAATAGAATCTTTAAAAAAAGACGGATTTCACTATAAGACTACGACATACAGGGTCTTCATTAATGTTTGTAAACCACGTGATCAAAAATGTTGCGGGTTGCCTATTCAGAGGTTGCACAAAATTTAATAAAATATCCCTAGAAATGTTCACTGGCGCCGGGAGCGCCGGGCATTTTAAAATCGATATTTTAAATGTCAAAAATGTTTTTTTTTAAGGTTAGAAAATTTACCATTTACCATTTTTTCAAGTAATTGTAATTTGAACCAAGCTATTACAGCCTTTTTGGATAATTTTTGTATGCATTTAGTTTTCAGTCTCTTGTTTGTCAATAATTTAATTTGCTAGATTTAGGTACAAAAATTATAGTCAAGGAAACAGGGATTTTGTGCGAGTAAGATGGATTTAAATGGTTTTTTTGCATTCGATTCGTATCAACGTCTACAAACTTTGTGAACAAATTTTATTATTGAAAATGAAAACCTGCATTTCTGCGTTAAAAAAATCATTTTTAAATTACATTTTAAGGTCTGCAATTATAAAAACTGTAAACTAGGTAAATAATGATAAAAATAAGAATTTGTTACTCGGGAGTTTTCAAGGTCGCTGACATGCTGACTATGAGATTGGCAAGGGTCTACGGAGCACCTGGTGCGCGCTAAGAATAGGTAAACGTGGTCTAGTGGAGTTTTACGACAGTTGGACCATTGGCAGGATATGTTGTAAAACTTTAGAAGACGACGTTTACACCATCCTTAGCGCGCACCACTCCCCAGGCCCTTGTCAATATCATATGAGTGTTCAACGACCTCGAAACCCCCGACAAATTGAGCCCATTTGCATCATTATTTACCTAGTTATAATTTTTTATAGTTGCAAACTTTAGATGCATTTTTCTAATGCAAAAATGCAGTTATTTT
>JAHBCN010023471.1:0-12569 GCA_019359885.1 Listronotus oregonensis | reverse complement strand
ACGTAACTTCGTTCATTTACTACCCCTTAAATTCTTGGTTGGGGACTTTCTGCATTTGGCTAAGGTTTTCGCTGTACAGAGGTTTTTCAAAAGGATAAATGGCTGGTATAAGATTTAGGGTTTTGTTGTGGGAAGGTATAGGAAAAATTTTTTTATCTTTTTTGGCATTCTTACATTGTGATCAATTTAAAACTGGCCTGTCTTGTGCATGTGAAATTTAACACTGGGAAGTTTTTTCATAACTGTGACTCCCACAGTTACAATCCTAAAAGGGTTTTTGCCCGTCTTGGGAGAAATTTTTTGCTTTGTATTTTCGGAAATTAAAAAAAAAAACCCGGTTTTCTAAGACAAAATTTAAAAAAAGATATGTCGTGTTTTTAATTGGACATTATACCCCCCAAAATTTTTTGGGTTAAAAAATTCCCTTTCTAAAAAAAAGTTTTGCATGTTTTATTTTTTAACAGGGCGTAATTTTTGAACCCAAGTTTACGTAAAAAATGTCGCGCTAACTATTAAAGGCTTCTTTTTTTTGTAAAAGCTCGCTTACCAATAGGGAAAAGAAAACCACTGTTTTAAAAAAAATTTGGGAAAAAATTTTTACGCCTAGTGGGAAAAGGCGTTAAAAAAATTCAGCAAAGGGGGAACGAGTGAAAGTGCAAAAAAAAAAACAAATTTTTTGGGAAAAGATAAACGATTTGTTTGATATATCCCATGCAAATGCCCATAAACCCAATAACAATTGAAGGGGACAATCTTTTTTAATCAATCAACAGTGGGGGTTTTCTGGGGTTTTGACCCAAAATTTGAGAAAAAAGTCGCTGAAGAAAAAAAAAAAAAATTGGGAGCGAGTTCAACAAAGTCTTCAAGAAAAATATGAACAAAGGGGAAACAGTGACACAGTTTTTTTGTCGAAATAGAGCGAAACAGAAAGAAAACTAAAATTTCCGAGAGGGAAACCCACCCCAAAAGAGCCTGGTCCATCGCAAAAAAAAAAAAAAATTATGGGGGGCTTTTAACCCCAAAAAAATAGTGGGTTGCATTTGATGCCTGTAAGATAAGCGGGGGGGTAGGGAGTTCTTTCTTGACGGCATTAGCAGAAGCACTAGGACTGATTTTCATCTTTATCTAAAGTGAAAACCCCTTAAGAACTAGACAACTTTGCGACAAAAAAGGTGAAAATGTCTTTCTTCCTTTTTGTGGGGATAAAAAAAGTAGACAGATTGTTTACTTTTACAAGGGAGAAGTAGAGCAGTTGTTGGGTACCTCCTTTCCTTCAACGGGAAAAAAACAACCTTGGCCGTTTATGAAACTATAGTTGATTGGAATTTGGAAAATAATTTTTTTTGGTTTTTGCTGCGACCCCAAGCCTCGAATCTGGGGTATTTAAATGGCGCACTTCAATATAAAAAATTTAAAAAAGAGACATTTTATTTTCCCCCTTGTCATATATTTTAAAATTAATTTTTTTGGAAGTTTTTTTTGATTAAAACCCCTTTCATCTGGGCCGGTTATTTAAAACGTTTTGAGAATTTTGGGGCCTTTAAAAAATTTTAAAACGGGTTTTTAAAACCCAAAAAAAGAAATTTTTTTAGCCTAAAAAAACGAAATTGTCCTTTTTTAAAAAATTCATTCCTAAATGCAACGGCCTAATATTTAAATTTTTTTACTTTTCAAATTTTTTTTTAAAAAAACCAAAGTAAATTTATCGTCCTGGTGCATTTCATCACGCACGCTGGATGTCTAAAGCCAACTGTTAAAAATATTTTTCTTTAGAGATCAGTTCAAACTAAAAACAAAAAGAGAACTTAGCTATTAAGGACATGTGTTTGTTTCTCGTAAATATTTATGTAAAAGCCTGGTTTACAGCTCCTTCGGCAAAAAGACCCCATTCCACGACCTCTAATTTTGCCAAGAATTAATAAAATATAAAAACATAGATGATAATATAAAGCTGCTTGGGGTAAAATAAAAAACCATTTGTGGTATTTAAATCCTGAAAATGTTTCCTTATCATTCGTCGATGAAAATATTTCAACTGATGTTAAGAAGGAAATGGTAGAGGCTCTAAACAAGCCAATGTAAATGAAGAGGGCATCAAACGGAAATAGAAAAGGTTTAAATTAAACAGAAAATAAACAAATTAATGACTTTATATCCGTTACCTTTAAATTTTTTTCAAAAAATGAAATTTTCTACCGAATTTTTGGAGAGCGATCCAGCAACTTGGAATAAAAAACGAAAGTTACATCAAGTATTGTAAAATTATTACCAATCTCAAAGTAGTAAATGACACAGCTGAGAGGCCTTAAGCTAATTGATGAATATAACAAAATTTTGACAAAGGACGAACAGCAAAAGCAATTTTTACTTCAAGTTGTTAAGGATTATAAAACACGTTTTCCAGATGTTAAAAACGATATAATATTGCAGGTCTTAGAATAGTTGTAAGTAAAATTGTATAGTAGATGTATATTTTAAAATTTGTACATTGTTTTTCAGATATGTTTTTATAAAAAAAATCCATTTTACAATTATCATTAAGCAATTATGCATAAATATTACTGTTTTATTAAAGAAATATCTCTTGCTCTAATTTTGATTTAAGGATATCAAAATATTATTTTATAAACATTTCGCCCTTAAATACAAGATATAATTGCAAAAACAGGAAATAGGTATTAATTTCGTAATTTTACTGAATTGACGTTGCGGTTCGAGCACCCTTTTTCCCTTATAGTCTAAGAGCTGGCTACGAAAAAGTGAACTGATAAGGTGTAGTCACAATTTTGTATAAAAGGTCTCCTTGGTACCTTATAAGTACGTTGCGTTGCCGTCAGAACGCTCTCCCCGGGGGGGAGGCGTGGGGGGGCGGTCAAAATCGTAAATTTATAATAAGAAAAAATGATAAGGTGCAGTCCTGATATTTGGTAGAGTTATAGTTTTTAACTATAGGAACCGAGGAAAAAAATTGTCAGAAGTCTAGGTCGGGGCTTAAAGACCGTCGAGTCGACAAAGTTGTAAAAAATTGTTGAAATTTAAACCACAAGGTGCAGTTCTGACAATTGGATTTTACATTATTTATGGCTTACTGAACCATATAAATTTCAGAAGTCTAAAAAAATGGCTAATACTAAAAATCGATATTATCCGAAAGTCGCTAAAGGGCTGTCGCGACGGGGTAGCAATCATTCGAAGTTTTTTCAAATTTAAATAACAAGGTGCAGTTCTGACAATTGCATTTTTATATTATTTATGGCTTACTGAACCTGTATATAAATTGTCAGAAGTCTAAATAATGGCTAATTACAAAAAATTGATAATATGGCCGGAAATCGTGAAGCGGCTATCGCGACGGAAAGAATCTTTCGAAGTTGTTTTAAATTTAAATAATTTTATGCACTTTTGGAAATTTCTTATTTTTAATGTTTTTGTTAATTTTATTATAACAAAGTTAATATTAGGGAAAGTGAAAGGTAAGTATAAATAATTACATAAATATTGTTTTATAACTTGGAAAAAATATTTAAAAAAAAAATTAACACTCGCAATCTATTTCCATGTTCATCCTCGTCACTAGCATACTCAATTTCGTTCATCATCTGAAACATAAATTATTAAAATTAAAATTAAACACTTTTTCAATGTACGAATCTGTAGTAGAATATTTTATTCAGCTCCAGATTCTTCATTTTCGTTTTTCGGATAACATCGTTGACTGTTAAAGGTAGTTGAGGTCCTTCAAACCATTTAAATTCATATGTTGATCCTCGTTGCATCCAGCCGCAATCTATAGGTTCGAGTTCCGTCGGAACTTTTAGGTGAGCATTAGTCCATACATTTGCGATGTATCTCGCCCTTTCAAATTGCTGACGTAGTTCCGACTGACAAGGAGGCAAACTTGATGCATCGAAATTTTTGACTGTTTTTTTGTGAAATGGTTCATTTACATTAGTTATTTTATAATTTCTTAAAAATATCTCGAATCGAGTACTATTTACTAATTGAAGGTTTTTTTTCGAAGTGATTCCATACAAGTGGCTCGTATATACTTCTAAAACTTGAAAAACTTCGTCTTTGTTGCTCGATATATCTCCGAGATCTGAAAAAGCCTTTATGTACTTCTGTGATTGTGACATGATTTTAAAGGGGCGTTGTTTCCCTTTTCGAAAAAATGCAGGGTTGTAATCACAGCCTGTAAATGCGTGGAAGCCAGGTAACGCTTTACATAAATCGTCTCCCAGAAAATTAGATAATTTATTAACATCAATTATCCGTCTCTTATTCGATACACCACAGTCAATCCAGATGTTACTTTGGCTTTTTCGATGGTGCATGTTTCCCAGCAAAATAATTAAAATATCGGTGTCCGAACATCTAACAGTTATGTTGGCAGCATAAGTAATGTTCATGGCATGAAATACAATTTTCGTATCTGCTTCTTCGTGCCAGGGACATGAAAATTCATTGCTTACAGTTTTGATCACTTTATTGTTACTATCGACTTCATATGAATAACATTTAATATGATTTAATAAAATCTTCTTACGGCCAATAAATTCAGCGACGCTGTCGCTTTCCCAATGATCGATCAAGAAAGAAACAAGAGCTGTTTTAAAGTTGTCATTTCGGAGTTCCTTTGCGAATTCGGGTGGCCTTACTTGCTGCGGACCAGAGATAACGTACTCACGGTCAGTCGCTTGTCTTCCTCGCATACAACGTTCGTAATCTTTGATCGATGGTTGCCAATATCGATCAAAAATCAGGTGAATATTTGGAGCATTGTAATTTGTCAGTATTTGCAGTATCTTTTTTGAAATACCCTCAAATGTTCTAGGAACATCCTTAATGCAGTGCAATAAAAAAAATCCGTCGATCAAGACGAAGTCGGTATGCGTAGGCGCGGTACTTTCGACTTGCAGGCATTTCATCAAACTGGATTTATCGGTCTTGAAAATCGATCCATCTGTATGACATAACGACATTGGTATAGGAGTGATTGGAAAAGTTAATACTTTCTCAATATCTGTATTTTTTTCGATGGAGATACCTAGCATACGGCCGAAGAGATCCCGTTGCATCCGAACTTCTTGAGTTTTATTAGCTAGTTGAACTTTTTTCTTTTCATGACTGCTTGAGAAGTTAAAAATTTTGTTTTTCTTGAAAGATTCCTCGAAACTATTAATATCTTTGGCACATTTAGTAATAAATTCTTTTCTTTGTAATTCACCAATTTCTTCAGCATTCAATAGAAAATCAGCGACACTGTCAGAGGCACAACGCCCTGTACTGATATTATATAATTTGTCATGAGTTAGTTTCTTGCTATCAAACGGATTCATATTATTACGTAACACTTCTATAAAAGCTCTTAACTGTACATTATCTTTTTTTATTTGATGTTTTTCTAACTGAGCTGTAATGTCTTGAGCTTTCTTTAACCCACATATATCCATAATATGAGATATAATCGCTGATCTTATACCGTGGCTTTTAGACCAGCGCTGTCGTGCTGATATAGAATTGGTAAAATGTGATACACCAGTGAGCTTCCGAGCAGCTTCGGCATTAATTGTTTGCTCCAATGTTAAGTCCACTGGCACCCTCGAAAAATCTTTATCAGTACGTTTAACACCAAACATTCCTTTCTTAAAATCTTCTGCTAAATCGGGATGCGTTTCTTCAATTTGTAGCAAATTATCGTAATATTTTTGTAACCATCTTGCGTAATTTATTTGATTAAAAATAAAAAAAACATTGCTGATTTTTGGAATTACGTATTTATAAAGTTCTAAATCGCCCATTCTGATACTTCTTGTCAGCATGAAATAATAATTTATAAAATCTATGTACATCATATAGTACTGAGCTGTTTTTCCATATTTTCCATTTTTTGTATCTTCTTTATATTTCAAATACTTTAATACTATTTCAGAAATCACTTCATTGTCAAGTGTATTGGTTGACGATTTTTCAGATTGAAACTTCACTAATTCTTCGGTTACATCGTCACACAAGTCTATATCACAATCAATTACAAATTGTTCCACGTGCAGAATTTGGAGGCCTAAGGATACTATTGGGTGTAAACGTTTACACCTATTAAAGTGCTTTCCACTTATAAATCCATTCACAGAGCCACTTGCTAAAAGCTCGCTTTCAACCATCATATGTGTAAGACCACATTCATCAATAAATTTTCCGACTCCCTTAAAATATGCGAGCATTATGTGAAAGTCGCCCATGTGGATGAACAAATTATCAAAGATAGGTTTTTCCGCCGATTGGATTTGCATTGCTATTTTTGCAATAGCCAAATCATATGTCACTTGAATGGATGGTTGTTGACATTCTTGTGCAATCTGCTGACTTTGCCTCATGGTTTCGTAAACGACTGAATTATCAGTCGGTGATGCATTTATCGGTGTCAAATATGAAATTTTTTGTTTCATACTATTATCTTCGATAATTTTACTATTAAATCCTACCCACATTGGTGTCCCGGGAATTTTAGAGTAATGTGTGAATAACCACAAAATATCTAGCTTCGTCATTGCTTCAAATTTGCTTGAGTTAATCATGCGTAACTCACTGTCGACCGGCAATAAATGTTCAAGTAATTTCGGCTTTTTAGTGTAGGCTGGTAATTCGGCAGCGATGACATCCAGCGTTCTTCTTCTTTTGACAATAGGATATACATTATCATTGTTATTGCTATTATGACTTTCAAAAATAGGAGTGCTATCTCCAGGAATAATATTTTGAAATAAAATTCCTACCGTATCGTGAAGCGTGTCCTTACCGTTGCAAGTCTCAACAAATCTATCGTAATTATCAAAGGCGACACCCGTGCAATATTTAGGAGATAATATTGTGTCTTCTGGACACACACTTGATTTTTTGCATAAGGAGTACGTTACTTCAGTTTCTAATTCTTCGGCGACATTGTAACTGCAACAGTGCCCGAATCTATTTATAATATCGATAACTTTCCTGCTACTTGTAATACTTTTCAGTACCATTGCTAGAGTAATGTGTTTTCCAGTTTTTATTTTCCCATGATGAGTTGCGTATATAACATCTTGAGAAATAGAATTAATTTTACGCAAACAATTCGAGCTATTTCTCGTACGCTTGTCTGGGCCGCAAATAACAGATTGTAAAAAAGACGATAACTGTACGGGTACGTCACACTCCCCAGCAATCAAATCATTTAATTTCATATCATTAGGCAATGGTTTTTTTGTAATCTTCAAAATTTGTTTGCGCAATATTAAAGCAGCGCGTTGTATATCTGCAGCATCTTGCAAATCCGTAAAAATGTCTTCAGTGATCGCTGTTGTTTCTCGAGGAGATATTATTTTTTTATTGTGCATTAAAACAACTGAAATTTTATCTTCAAAATGCTGTTTTAATTTTTCCAACATGCGCTGATCTGTTACAGCAGTATCAAAAGAATCGTAAATTTCCAAATATAACTTTTCCAAAATACTATTAAACATGTCAGTTATGAAGTGCAAAAAAAATGCTTTTTTTTGTTTAAGCACTTCCTCTTCTATAAAAGCAATAATTTCTTTGAACGCTATTTCATGAAATTGCCTACTGAGGTGCCATTCACTTACAAATGTTTGCGGTTTGTTTATGAACCTTTTTAAATATAATGTCTTGCAACCGTTATGATAATAAATCGTTGCGTCGTCTGGTAAATGATCTATTTTTTGTAGCATAGCTTTATCATCGAGACCATGAGCATTCTTCGCAATATCACTTACTAACTTGATTTTTGTCGAACTGTAGATCGGTAATGTTCGAGCATTTTTTCGCACTCGAGCCTTGTCGCAAAAGAAACAAATCTTTTCATTGTCTGCAGTATCGCTGTCCTGTGGTTGGTCGGTTAGTGAAAAGTCCATCGCTTCCTCGGCATCTTTTTCGGTTGACTCTGTTTACAAGAAGTTTGGTATATATTAGTCAAAGAATAAATCTCATTTTATTATTAATAAATAAATTAATGCAATTAATGGATCCAAATTGTTAAAAAAAATACAATTCAATTAATATGTTTCAAAATACAGTCGGAAAAATTTTATCGCCCGCAGATACGGTTAAAAAGTTTGAGTAGCTGTCAGTGATACATCCATCGATTCGTGTGAATTATTTTCACTTGGCACTGTTGATGTTAAAAAAAAATATTTATAAATATTTATAAATTTTTATGAAGCATTAGTTTAACTAAAATGCAAATAAATAATTTAAATCAAATTAAAAAAAATCGTTCAAATCAACGCGAAAATCGTTCGTGCGTTACATAAATAAATGTATTATTTACCTAATTGCGCCGCACGCGCTGGCTCTGAGGCATCCGTATGAATATCTGTCCATGGTACATCCATCGATTCGTGTGAAATATTTTCACTTGGCTCTGTTGATATTAAAAAAAATATTTATAAATGATTATGATAGTTTAACTAAAATGCAATTACATAATTAAAATTAAATTTCAAACAAAACTCGTTCAATTTGACAGTTCGGAGAGGTAAAGTCGCATCAGGACGCGCTCTTGAAAAGTAAAAGCTGAGATAAGTGAGAAAATTGGCAACGCTGGAGGCTTCGTTTAGACACATTTTAACCGGATTAGCGCGGAGCCCAGCTACCTGACTAAACTTTCCTTTTTCAGCTAGCCGCCCTATAGTACACCAAAATTTCTACGAACAATGTAACTGCTTGAAAATGCGTCTATACGAAGCCCCTGCGTTGCCAATTTTCCCTCTCATTTCAAATTTCACTTTTCAAGAGCACGTTGAGAAGCCTCACGCACAGTATCCATCTCGTATACCTACACTCACACAGAACATCAATCTGATATATATATATATATATATATATATATATATATATATATATATATATATATATATATATATATATATATATATATATAATAATTTATATAGCTATATATATATAATATATACTCATATATCGTGCGCATGCTGTCATATACGGATATCCCATATACGCTCTCTCATTTTAATAATAGACATATTCTTTATTTAAATGCTTTCTTTTATCACTTCGTGAAGTAGAAAGAGTCTCCGAAGATGTCAATGCATTATATTTTGAGATATATTTTTTCGGCAAAGCTAAAAAATCCTTACAGCATTTCGAATGGTAGCCATGAGCCTCTGTCACAGTATCTGGCAAATTAATGTCGTTATATTTTAATTTTAAAGCGACACGAATAACTAATATTTCACGACACTTTTTAACTTTTCTTGAGTGAATAATAGAACTTTATCACCCATGCTGTTGCATTCAAATACACAAAATGGCTCAGAGGCCATTTTTCGCTTTTATATATTATAGAATAGAATTATTAATAATAAGAAATACACTCAAAAATCTTTCACTGAGAAACGATGGGTACTAAACAACATCTACACTCGGACTGACGCTTGCCTCCTATTTGAACCCCAACGGTCAACAAGCCCTTGCAGCCAGCACCTCACAAAATTCCAAATCACGAACGATTTACGGGATCAGCCGAAGTCGGCCAGAAGTACTGGCGGGAAATTTTTATTTGTAGGTTGCGTCATTGTGAAAGGTCACAGCATTTGTATGTATGTTGTTTTTCATGTTTATTTATGTTTTATGTCTTAAAGCTATTTAAAAAATGGGTATCTTCACGTGTTCTATGTGTCAAAAAAGCTTTAGTACTATGTTTAATTTAAGGAAACATGCAAAAAAGTTGCATCCAGGTATGATATTAAATAATAAATGATAAGAGACTATGGGTAATTATCTCAAAATTAATAAGAAGAAAATAAAAAGCTGCTTTAACAAACCAGAACTAACCTTAACCGCCCTCTCTGGCCCCACGGGAATCGGCCAGAAAGGGCGGTCATGTTATTCTGGTTATAAACTTATTTTCCCAATTATTTTTCAGACCTGATAAATCACTAAAAGCATACTTTTTTGTCAAATTGACATGTTTTTATACGATATCTGTAGGGTGGGTATAACGAAAAATTATTTATTATTTAAATTTGAAACAAGCTTCGAAATATTGCAATTTTCGGCCATATTATCAATTTTTATGTAATTAGCCATTATTTAGACTTCTGACAATTTATATACAGGTTCAGTAAGCCATAAATAATATAAAAATGCAATTGTCAGAACTGCACCTTGTTATTTAAATTTAAAACAAACTTCGAATGATTGCTATCCGTCGCGACAGCCGCTTTAGCGACTTTCGGCCATAATATCGATTTTTATGTACTTAGCCATTATTTAGACTTCTGACAATTTATATACAGGTTCAGTAAGCTATAAATAATGTAAAATCCAATTGTCAGAACTGCACCTTGTGGTTTAAATTTCAACAATTTTTTTACAACTTTGTCGACTTCTGACGGTCTTTAAGCCCCGACCTAGACTTCTGACAATATTTTTCCTCGGTTCCTATAGGTAAAAACTATAACTCTACCAAATATCAGGACTACACCTTATCATTTTTTTCTTATTATAAATTTACGACTTTGACCGCCCACCCACGCCTCCCGCCCCGGGAGAGCGTTCTGACGGCAACGCTACGTACTTATAAGGTACCAAGGAGACGTTTTATACAAAATTCGTGACTACACCTTATCAGTTCACTTTTTCGTAGCCAGCTCTCCGGCTATTATCCGATCAAAATAAAATTTTAATGGTGATGTTTTTTTTTTATCAAGTGAAACCTTTTGGAGGGGTGCAGCGCAAATTGTCGAAGGTCGCATAAGGTGGGCAACCCTAATATGTACGTATTTAAGTGTATTGTGTTAGATTTTATATATTTGAGAATCTAATGTTTGTATTTGTAAAATATTTGTCTTTTTTTGTTCTTTCAAAAATGTATATCGATCATTGGTTCTTTCTTAGGTTATAATGACAAATGATTTTAACCGATATGTGCGAATTTTACTTTAGTTTTAGGTTTTTTATTTCTAAATCTGTATTAATTGTTTTATAAATATAATATTAACTTTTCGTTTATTCTGTTGTTCCCAAATTGTATTTTGACTCTTTTGACTTGTGAAAATACTCTATAGTATGTCCATTTATCAATAAATATTTAGAAAGATCCGACATGACGCATCCCACGGCTCCGACCCCATAGGGCGTCATGCGGAAGGCCATCCGTATCGAAGACCACTCCTCGCGTCCGCTCGGTCAGTGATCTTCGGCCAAATTCATTTGCCTCAGTAAACGAAGGGACCCAAGGACAACAGATTTCTGCATTTTCATCACCAGTTGTTCAGGTGAATGTTGACATGCGGGCAATCCTCAGCTCCCCCAAAACATTTTCCTTTATGCCCCCCAAAACGCCGACAATCAGGACAACCAATCGCACGTTATACTCCGGATAGAGCCCGAAGTTCGCCAAGTAGATCCTGATATTTGGCTCGTTTCTCCCGTTCCTTTATATCGATGTTAGTTTCCGCTGGGGCGGAGAACTAATTAAAAAAGAGTTATTTCCTTTATCAAGGAGAACAATATCAGGTTTATTGTCGCGAATTTGATGCGTAGTTGGGAATGTAAATTTCCCAAAATATGCGACAGTTGTCATTTTCCACACGCCTCGATATCGCCGGGGGAAAAAGGCAAAAATTTCCGTTTCGTCGATGCGTAAATGTCTGAGGGATAATAAACTACCCGAAGCGCATCGTTATGTCGGTGGATGTAACCACCAGCTGCACGGACGCTGACAATAGGTGCATTAGTGTTTCGGGCGCTGTCGACAAGCTCGACAAGCAGTATCAGGAATGTTAGAAAACTGGCCGATATACCAATGTGTTTATCACCCCCCTCCTGGCTTAGTGGAAACCCTCGGTCTCAGACTTGAGCTCAGCAGATTTTAAAAATCCAAACGTGAGGTTTCGAGATAGATTGAGTCTTTCTATGTTTCGGAAAATACTCCGTGTTGCGGCTTATTAATGTGATCTTCTAAGAGCATCTGCTGTTCTGCTCTTTTAACTGCAGTTTTTACGGTTTTTTGACTCAAGTCTTAAAGTGACTGGTCGTCGTTTGGATCTAATGAAAAACTGAAAAATTTTTTTTTTTCCCCCGTCCTTAAATAAAACGCTCCAACATTAGTTTTGGGTTTTTTCCCTTTGGGGGAACAGTGGATCGTACTATTGGCAAGCAAGCAAGCTAAAACCAGCCGATCGTGCATCCCTCCAAGCAAAGGCCACGACCCCCCTGGTGGCGGGGAGGAAAACGGGGTGTTGATGAGCGGGGGTGGATGCTAGGGAAATGCATCATTTTTCGTGTGCTGATGTCCAGCTCCCCTCCCCGCGTCCATTAACCACTCCAAAAAGTAAAGGCATTAAGGGGCTGCTAGCATGTTGGTAGCAAGGACCTTATTTATTCCCGATAATTCAATTCCCAAATTTCCGTAAACGTGTCTTAATTGCTTCTAAGCTCGGTCTTCACAGCTCTAACGTCTTGAGTCCGGTCTTATTATTTTATTTCTATTATTATTTTAAAGATTTATTTTAAATACAGCGCAAAAAAATCAGTTTATTCCAAAAAAA
>JAHBCN010023470.1:0-12637 GCA_019359885.1 Listronotus oregonensis | reverse complement strand
CAAGTTTTCCCCGGGAAATGCCCCGGGAGGAAACAAAACCTGAAGAATATGACGAATACCTATATACGTGATATAGTGACTATACCACTTTAAAGTTGTATTAATTTTATTATAAATATTTAATACTAAAATAATTGTGTAATATATGTATAAATAATTTTTTGAAAAATCCAAATAATTTAATAGTTATAAAATAATTATAAAAGTAATGCACATACAAAAAAATGATACAGGGTGTTTTTGTGTACTCCCGAGCCCAACTAAATTTACCTCTTTCGAATTTCTAATGACATAAATTTTGAAAGATTTGGGAATGTTACATATGTAATATAACTCTCTCAAAATTTAGTTTTAAATTTTTTTAAATTTAAAATTAAAAAAATTTTAATAATAATAAAAAAATTATAAAAATGATAAACTAAAAAAAATGACACAGGGTGTTTGTGTACCCCAACCCCAACTAAATTCACCTCTATCAATTTCTTATAACCCCAAAATTTTTTTGGACGAGTTGGAATGCTGCATATTCATAAAAGCTCTCTTTATTATAGATTTACACCCTTTTAATTTTAAAAAAACCCAAAAATAATTTAATAATTTAAAAAATTTTAAAATGAAAAACATAAAAAAAATGACACAGGGTGTTTTGGTAAAAAACCCAAAAATTCCCTTATCAAATTTCTTAGGGACAAATTTTTAAAAGAGTTGGAATGCTGCCCCATATAAATATAAGCTCTTTTAAAAAGATTTTTTTTCAAATTTTTAAAAAAATTCAAATAATTTAATAATAAAAAAAAAATTTAAAAAAAAAATGATAAACAAAACAAAAAAAAAAGGGAAAATTTTTTTAATTCCCCCGCCCCAACTAAATTCACCTTATCAAATTTTTTTAGGGCACCAAAATTTTTTTAAAAGAGTTGGAATGCCACATATGAAATATAAGCTCTCTCTTAAATAAAATTTACATTTTTCAAATTTTTAAAAAATTTTAAATAATTTAATAATTTAAAAAATTTTTAAAAATGATAAACATAAAAAAAAATGACACAGGGTTTTTTGTACAAAAAAACCCCAACTAAATTCACCTCTATAAAATTTCTTAGGACACCAAAAATTTTTTTAGAAGAGTTGGAGTGCTGCACATATGTAATATAAGCTCTTTCTAATTATAGATTTACATTTTTTTAAATTTTTAAAAAATTCCAAAAAATTTTAAATTAGTAATTAAAATATTATAAAGTAATAAACATACAAAAAAATGATACAGGGTGTTTTTGTGTACACCCGAACCCAACTAAATTCACCTCTATCGAATTTCTTATGACACCAAAATTTTTTAGAAGAGTTGGAGTGCTGCACATATGTAATATAAGCTCTTTCTAATTATAGATTTACATCTTTTAAATTTTAAAAAATTCAAATAATTTAATAGTAATTAAAATATTAAAAAATAATAAACATACAAAAAATGATACAGGGTGTTTTTGTTACACCGACAACAAATTCACTCTATCAATTCTTACCAAATTTTGAAGTTGATGCTGCAATATGAAATATAGTTTTCTAATTATAGATTTACATCTTTTTTATTTTAAGAAATCCAAATAATTTATTAGTAATAATATAATTATAAAAGTAATAAAAAAGTGATACAGGGTGTTTTGGTGTAATCCTGAACCCAACTTAATTCGCTTCTTTCGAATTTCTTATGACACTATAATTTTTTAAAAGAGTTGGAATGGTGCAATTATAGATCTACATCTTTTCTTTTGGTTGTTTCCAAGGTAATGGAAAAATTTATTAAATTTTAATTTTTCAAGTACATAGAAAAACACAAAATTATACATGATATAGGTACTAAGGTACAGTACGGATTCCGAAACCAAAGATTTACAATAGATTTTCTTTTCTTAGTCTCCAACAATGAAAACAAGTCCCTTAAACTTCTTAGTAAAATTTCTTCCTATTACTATGGTTAAAAAAGCATCAAACAGAGCACTTCGCAAAGGGTGTAATTTTATTTATTAATTTAATAAAATTCAGTTTTCGGGATTAGGGTGGTGTCCCGCGACCGCCATCCTAAAAATAAGGGTGTTATTAGTTAGTTAATCTATCTCATTAACTATAAGAACTATAAAAACTTTGTAAAAGCATTTTTTTAAATAAAAACGTTATCTATAACTTTTTTTATAACTTTTTTTTGTTACATTTATAATCAAAAAGTTATAAATAAATTTATGTAAAATTAAGGGATGTATTTTTTCAAAGCCTAAAAACTGTATTGTTTTTTTTCAAAAATTGTGTTTGGAGCTTTTCTGTGGAGTTTTTTTTTTAATAAAAAATTTCTCCTATTTCGGTTAGGAATTATCTCCAATTTTTCAGGTGTTTTAGAAACTTAAAGTGAATACAAATTTTATTTAATATGGTCTTATCTATTGTTTAATTTTGTTTTAATATTTCCTTATATTTTATAAAATTATTTGAGAAATTATATGAGATAGAGCAAATCTGATGGCACATTCTCAAGTTCGATTTTTGAAACAACTTATATTTAAATTAAAATTTAGGAACACAAAAAGCTGGGACAGTATGTTATTTCTATTTATGGCTTAAATACTCGTATTGCACAAAATATTTCAGCGATCATTTGTTTTTAAGCCCACTTCAACTGTATAGTTGAATTTTTTCGGATATGCAGTTCCGACATTTTTTTGAATCCTTAACTGATACACTTTTGCAGAGAAAAACAATAAATTTACCAAAGAAAAATGATGAAATGAGCAATCATTTTAACTTCTCCATTGGTTTTTTGCGAAAATGGGTAAAAGAAATTGGCTTTCAGTGGAAGAAAAGTAACAACCGAAAATATCTCATGGAATTACCAGATGTTTTTAATAAAAGAATTAAATTTTTGAGAGAATACACAAAAAATATGAGTCTACTTCAAAACGGTCTTACTCCAGTATTTCTCTATGAAACATGGATATTCAGTAAGGATCTTTTAAAAATACCTGGCAGGATGATACCAAAGCCACAAGCTCTTTAAAAAGCACTGAAGGTGAGTAAAATTGCTTTTATTCACAAAGAAACCATTGGTAGGGGATCAATTACCAATACCTTTACACCTGCGCCCTAACATTTTTTCCGTTTTGATTAATGTGCTAGGATTGGATTTGGAATTGCCTTGGGATTTGAATTTGTGATGGGAGGAAGTGAATATATGTTTCTAATTTTACAAGACATCTAAATTAATACTATAAAAACATTTTTTTTCCTTTTGCGCCGATGTTAAAACCGTTAATTTTTTTAGGTTATAGATATATCGTCGTCAACGCCGGCAATGAAAACGGATTTACCAAGGGAGCTAGTTTAGTCTTTAAAAGTGGTAAAAAGAGTGGCGACTACCATGATAGAATGAACCGCCGAAATTTCGAAAAATGGTTTAAATATCAACCTGTTCCAAATTTGCCGCCCAAATCATTTATTATCATGGACAACGCTAGCTACCACTCCGGGCTGGAAGAAGACATACCCCGCAAATCTTGGACCAAAAAAAGATTAATTTTGTGGCTTTTCAAAGAAAATATTGCCTTTCCTGAGACAGCTATGAAAGACCAACTCTGGAATTTGGTAGAAAAAACCGAAGTTTAGAAAAGAAATATTTTCTTGACGAATATGTGAAACCTTTTGGTCATAAAGTTCTTCGCCTCCCACCGTACCATTGTCAATATAATCCAATCAAAATGGTTTAGTCAGAGTGCAAAAGAAAATATGACCAATATATTTCTGCTTAAAAGGAACCTCTTCTGAAGTGTTGGCAACGTGGGAAAAGGTACTTGGCGAAATAACCGCTGAACATTGGCAGAACTACATTCGGCACGCCCAAAAAAAGATCCTAGAAGCTTGGGAAGTAATCAGAATATGCGATGCTTCAGATATAAACTCCGTCATAGTGACTGATTCGGATGACGAAGATAAGAGCGACGATCTGTTATCTGACCTTGACGATCTTTGATTTATATCATGTAATATTTTATTTAAAAATTGTTTATTTATTCATTTAAATTTAGTGTAATCACTTTGCACACATTAAGTTTCCTATTATTAACATTGTTTTGTATTGCATTGTATTGCAATCAACATCTTTTGGAATATCCTTTTGCCCTTGTTGATGATATTTCTTTAAAGCTTTTGTCCCATTCTGGTCCATTTTTTTTTAAATTAAATATCGCTCCTTTACTTACATTCGTTGGGGCAGCCGTCCTTTCTACCAAATTTTGAAGGTTCAAGGCAATTCCTGCAGCTTCTTGTTGTTTCTCTACTTAAAAACGCCAATAAATTTAGAACAATGAGCTGTTTGCATTTTAAAGTATTGTTAAAAAAGCATTTTTTGTACACTTTTTTATAAATAAATAAGATTTTATATTGTTAAAAAAAACTTTTAGTTTTTCTTAAAAGTATGGAAAATAGAGCCTTTACAGTTTATGAAAAAAATCCAAATTATAAAGAAATATATTTGTAAAAAAATATAAATGAAACATTTATAAAAGCATTTGTCAGATCCATTTTCAACGGGTTCGGAGCGAAAAGTTCTTACGGTGTGAACAAGCGCGCAAATTGGATATACAAATCGAACGCACCTTTGGTATGTCAATTGTTAACAGCTAAGAAATACGTTTCTTTTTTGGGCTTTTTAACATAACTGCATATCCAAAAAAATGCAAGTAAACCTAACAAAATGTGTACTTAGTTAATTAAAATTAAGAATTAATAAAAAAGAGCGCAAATAGCCAATAGTGTATTTTTTTTATTATTTTTTTATAAAAGTAACTACCTCAGAAATTGATAACTTTATTGCAATGGAGATTTTATACAGGGTGTGAAAATTCAAATCCCATGAGGTTTTCTTGCAAATAACCAATTACTTTAAAGATAAATATAAAGTATGTGGTATTATTAGATAGGTAATTTTATTAAAAAACAAATAGCCAAATAATATACAGAGTGCCCCATTTAAACAAAGGCAAATTTCGGTTTAAAATCGTAACCGATAAAAAAGTAACTAAGTACGCCATTGGATTCTATGTTTAATACTACATAGGTTTGCTTTTTACATTTTTTTATCTTTACTAAAGATCGAGATACAGAAGTGCACTAAAATCATCATAAATTTTAATACGCTTGTATCTCTGAGATAAATCAAGTTAGCCGCGATCTTTTTTTTACCGTTGCAGTTGTTTCGAATATCAAACTCTAGAAGGTGCCAACAGATTTGCTCTATCTCTTATAATTTTTCCACTACCCTGAAAATCCACCGAAAAGGCGCCACCCTGTACATTGTACAATTATTTAGTTATTGTACAATTTTATATAATAAGTAGGCGCCGAAAAAGTGTTTTTGTTTAAATATATTTCTTCTATTTACTTATACTCTTGCTACGCGCCATTGCCCATCATTTTATCTTCTTTTTTTCCCACAACGACAATAAAACTCATTGTTATTGAGCGGTCTGAACCTTATTAAGGTGCATTTCCACCGGAATTGGCACAGCCGATCGGGGCCGATCGCCAAAGCCGATCTGCAAAGCCTATCACCCTCTTTACTGTTTCCACCAAATTGACATTATTTAGCCATTCGACATCAAAATGTTCGATGACGACGACGCGATTCTTGCCTCTGCAGCATTCATAATTATTGCAGCTCAAAAAAAGCGTCGTCGACGACCAAGATTTTGGGTTAGACCAAGTCTTCAAAGCAGAAAAAAATACAGTGCAAGTGATTTAAACAAGGACTTGATACTTGACGATACAAATGTGTTAAATTTAGAATACAGAAGTAACGGTGGTTTCAAAAACTTTTTCCGAATGTCTAGCAGTGCCTTTCAACACCTACTTCAAATGGTAGGACTATGATTAGTAAGCAGAACACAAATTATCGAAAGGCCATCTCTGCTCAAGATCGTCTAGCTATAACCTTACGGTTTTTAGTGACTGGTGATTCTTATCACTCACTCATGTATCTTTTTAAAACATCATTCATTATTCGAAAATTACATATTTTCGCAGCGCAGTACATACATCCGTGACTTCCGCCAAAGAACTGGAAAATAATAATTTGACAACGCACCAAAATCTCTGTGCCGATCGGCTTCGCGTTTCCACCACTTCGATTCGGCTCGGCTACCTTTGATCCGGACCGACCTTTGGTGGTTCGCCGTTCGGCAAGCCGATCGCCTTTTTATGACGATCGGCAACACGTTTCCACAGATTCGGCTTTGCGGATCGGCTCTGCCGATTTCGGTGGAAACGCGCCTTTATATTATAGTGAGTGCGCTTATTTGTACACGTAGTTCACTTGGTTTTAGTTTTTATGTGTCGCACCCACTTGGCGTAGTTGTCCATTTCGTGAACTGGATGTCGAGTTCGTGAGGTGGAACCAGATAGTGTAATAATATTATATTTCACTATCTGAACAATTTTATGACCACTTCATGAAATGGATATGTAATTTTTTCACTTAGAGAAGCGAGACTATAGATTACACCATCTGGACACAAAAATCATCCAGTTTTTTGTTTATTTTTTGTCCAGTCTTCGGTGTTTTGAATGGCATAAACATTATATCTAACTACTAATAGTCCAGGCAGTCAAGCTCAAAATAGTGTCATACCTCCGAATTTTTTATATCGGGTGTTGCTCCGCCGAGCGGGACATAGGGAATCCCATGTAAATTTTAAAGTAGTCAAATATTGGCTCCCCTAATTATTTTAGAAAAAAATGCTATTAGGATTTATTGAAGAGCACAATAAGTCCCATCCAAAATGAAAGTTTGAGCATTTTTCAACCAACCAGTAAAGAGTAAACTGCTTAAATACTTCTGCAACGTAGTATCTCATTATGCACCCTGTACTCTAGAAATCAATAATAAAAACACCATATCGATTTATCCGTGACAATTTAGATCATTAATTTATAATGTCATTGCCAAAACTGAACAATTTTATACGGGAATTTCAAAAAGAATCCTCGCATTTCATTTTAGTTTACACCTAATTCCAACACATGCACTCAGAGTTACGCAAGACAATAAAACAAATTTGTCTACATTTAGAAATCAATTTATGACGAAAATATCAGGATTTACTCAAATGCTCAAATATTTCTCCATTAACTGCCAGACAATAACCCAAACGATTATAAAAATCATTTCTTCCGTTGGCTAGTTGGTACATCGATATTCTGGCACATTCAGCAGAAATAGCATTCCTTAGCTGGTCTAAATTTTCATATTTTTTATTGGTATAAAGCTTAGTTTTTAAATGTCCCCATAAAAAAAATCGTTTGGCGAAAGATCCGGAGACCTGGCTGGCCAAGATATTGCGTGGTTCGGGCCTATGATGTCGTTATTAAATGCGTTGTTCAAGTATTCGCGCACAGCTCTGGCACTGTGTGCTGGGCAGCCATCCATTTGATACCAAATCTCTTGATTTTCACGAGCAAGGTTGTTTAAAGCAGGCAAAATTTGTTCCTCTGAAAGTTCTTGAAAGTACTCCGCATTCAAATTTCGGTCAAGGAAAAATGGTCCAAGAATATGGTGGCCGAAAATTCCCGCCAAAAAATTTTTTGTGGATATTGAGTCCTTGTCTCAACAAATCGATTTTGGTTTTCGTTACTCCAGTACCGGCAATTTTGAATGTTGGGTTCGTTGTTCAATGTAAAAGTGCATTCGTCAGTAAAGCAAATATTTTGTAAAAACCTCTGTCAGTGTTTGTCCTCTCCATCATCTCAAAGCAAAATTCCTGTCGTCGTATTTCGTCTCCGTCTCTTAATTCTTGGTGTCTTTCGTACTTGTAAGCGTGGTATTTAAATCTTTTTAAAATTCGAGATATTGTGGTGTGGTCTTGTCCAGTAATGTCCTCCAGTTGTCTCGTGCTAATGTTTCCTTCGGCCTCCTCTACACAAAGTATCACGTCTAAATCCCTCTCGTTTTGTACAATTTGTCTCTGATTTTCACGTCGATTTTCTTCACATTTGCAATTATTGATTACTGTGCCTGTAGTTTCAAATTTTTTTATCGTCCGTTCTATTGTCGATTTACTTGGTATTGGCCTATTGGGAAAATAGGCTGCAAACATGTCCGCTACTCTTCGATAACTATTTCCCTGATAAAACCATTTTATAATGGTGATTTTTCTTGATTTGAGTAGTTCATTATTTAAAAATGATGTGACATTGATCTGACAACTTGAGAGTAAGAGGTTAAATAATTTTTCTGGTATTTTATTATAAACTTCTAATAATACAGGGCGCGTAAGAAGATAGGAGATTCGTAACTTATTTTAGCATTTATCTCTTAGCTGGTGGACTGAGAAGAGCTGAAATTTGTACACTGGGTACAACTTTTCGTGCTCTTTAAAAAATCCTAATAATATTTTCTTTTAAAATAATTAGGGGAGTTAATATTGGACCACTTCAAAATTTACATGGGATTCCCTATGTCCCGCTCGACGGAGCAACACCCGGTATATGCACCAATTTTCTTGAAAATTTGGAATTGAGCTTATCCTACCCACCATATCAAAATCTATATGGTCGCAAGGTGTGCAAATTGTTTTTAAGGGGTAAAAACCACCATTTATCGAAAAAATAGATTTTATAGGTTTTTCGGCTTTTTTTCGATTTAAATGTCTTTTATTTATGTAGGATAAATATCCTAACGTGTTGTACAATATAAAATTGGGGATTTTAAAATATTAACCCTTAAGAATCTTTAAGAACTACCCTTTTGATGAAAATAATATAGAAAAATATCTTTTGACGAATTGTAACATTACAATCCCAGTTTTACTGGAAAAAAATCATAGCATTTTAATAAAATTATTAGTTACCACTTTTCAACCCCTTAAAACTTCCCATTTGCAGAAAATAAAATAAAAAAATATCTAATGACTGCTAATTTTTAGAGTTTGTGTAATTTTAGTATTACAGTTTATTATCTCTACTTGAAATGATTTTTAATTGTCCACACCCTAGCAACCCTTAAGAAACACCCATTTGACAAAAATAAAATAAAAAAAAATATTTTTTAATGACTACTGATGTTTTGATTTTAAATTTTGTTGGTTCTAAGGTTTATTCTCTAAACAAGAAGTAATTTTCAATTGTCTACACCCTGCCAACCCTTAAGAACCACCCCTTTGCCAAAATAAAATAAAAATTTTTATTTAAAGACATTTAATATTTTCTTGTACACCCTTCATGAATAAATTTTTTTGTGTAACTCTGTTAATTTTGAAGCAATCACATCCTAGAAAAAATAATTTTAAAGGTAATTTTCGGGGCTACAAGCCTATGTATGATAGAAGGGCTTGAGACCCCTCATATTTTATAGGTAAAGGGTCAAAGAGCTGCGGAAAAGCAGTCCTCGCACTATAGTGAAAGTTTGAATCGGTTATAACTTCGTCAATTTTTATGCCACAAAAAAAATAAAAAAGGATAATAATCGTCATAACAAATGCTACATTTTTCTACTCTTTAGTTTTTTTCATATCTCTTATGGTTTTGAAGTTAAAATGAGAAAAAGAATATTTTTTGAAAAATCGCAAAAAAAACTTATATATTTTTTTAATTTATTTATTTAATTCCCAGCCAACTATACAGTTTATTACAGGAAATATAACATTAAAAAATATAACAATATATAACTTTAACAAGAACTCATTAATAAACAGTCAAATTAATTTTAAATATTTTTTTATATGTATTTTAAACAGTGATAGTTTTTTAATTTTTTTAATTCTTATTGGTAGATTATTGTACATTTTTATTTCGTTATGGAGTATTGATCCCATTCCAAAATTACTTTTAATTTGAATCGTTTCTAATAAATCTGTTTGTCTAGTATTATGCCCATGCAAGTTACTAATATTTTTAAGTATGATATTTGAATTTTTTTCTTTTAATTTCAGGGAATGAATGAATATACATGTTTTTAATTTATATATATGATTTATATCAAAATAATTATTTGGTTTGTACAAATTAATTGTTGGTTCAGGATAT
Organism: Listronotus oregonensis; assembly: GCA_019359885.1. Classification (NCBI taxonomy): domain Eukaryota; kingdom Metazoa; phylum Arthropoda; class Insecta; order Coleoptera; family Curculionidae; genus Listronotus; species Listronotus oregonensis. The sequence continues at coordinate 2,575 of JAHBCN010023470.1, read as the reverse complement.
GGTAATTTATGAATACATTTAATAATTTTATTTTGAAGTCTTTTTAAAGGTGTTAATATTTTTGAGTTTGCTGAACCCCATACTGAAATTAAATATTGTAATTTTGAGTGTACCAAACTATAATAAATATTTTTAAGCAATTTTAAGGATATATAATTCCGAATCTTAAACAAAATTCCTATTAAAGGTGATAGATAATTTCGAAGATAGTCTATATGTTTTCTGTAACTTAAATTTTCATCAATATATAAGCTCATTTTTTTTAAACTGTGCATCTCTAATAAGTAAAACTTTTAGATGTCATAAATAACATACAAATAAAGTAATTCGTGCAAGGAATAAGTTTAATTTTAATTTTGAATGAAATGACATTAGTGATGGGCAAAGCAAGACCAAGACCAAGACCGGGCTAGTCTGGGTCTTGGTCTTGGTCTTGCAAGCCTGGTCTCGGTCTTGGTCTTGCAAGCCAAAGGAAGGTCTTGGTCTTGCACTACCCAAGACCGGGTAGTCTTGGTCTTGCTGCAAGAGTCTTGCTGGTCTTGCTTTTTTTTGGTAGTTATAATTTAAACTAAGTAATCTTGAATAAAATATATTTTTTTAATACCTAAAAATAAATAAAGATGGAGACTATATTTTCTGCATTAAAATTATAAAATTTAAACGTACGTTTAAATTATTTATTTAAACAGCATATTTTAAATGTAGGGGTTTATTTATGCTCCATTTTTAGTTGAATTGAGACACAACCTATTTTCATACATTTAGTGGCACATAGAAACATTTTAGTAATAAGAATTATTTAAATTTTCTTTAAAGAAGCATATAAAATTAAAAGAAATACAAAACTATGTACTGTGTGAGCAGAAAAAACACTTTTAATTTCAACCAGATGTGAAATTCGGTGAAAATAATTCTAATATGTAAACATTGGATTCTGATTAAAAAAAGTTATTCAGAAATCTTTTCAGTTCATATAACCTTTTTATCTTTAAGTTAGTCAAACATTTGCCGTACAAAGTTTGTACAAATACTTTATAAACATTCTGCATATACAAGGTGGCTCAATAGTGTGACAAAGCTCGATATCCCTAAAACCGTTTATGATGCTGAAAAACTGAATATACAAAAATTATAGAAAAAAAGAGCGTAAAATGGAAAAAAATTTCTATTCTAGAATTTTTCGAAGAATCCACTGCCACTCAAGAAAACTCCCTTATTTTTAGATTTTCTCCTAAAATAAAAAAGTTATGACGAAAAATCCATTAAAAAAATCATATTTTTTATGCTGTAAAATTGTTAAACTGTCATATAGAAACAATGTCAACGTAGATGGTTATTAAGAATAATTTTCGGTTTTGACAAATATGACGTCATTATTATTTTTTTAGCATTGTTTTGCCTTTTCCGTCAAAACCGGAAGTGATATTTACAATCCATTTCTATAAAAATCATTCCTTTATGCCATGATAAAATATATTTTTTGTTAATTCATCTCTTTTACATTTAAATCTTAGTTTTAAGAAGCAATCTTATGGTACCACTTACATTGTTGTACAAAAATAATGTTTTTCTGGATTTTGAAATATTTTGATCCACCCTGTAAGTCGCATTATTAGATGCATTACTAGATAGATAATTAAAAAAAAAAACATTAGAAATATGAAAGTTGTTTTCAGCTTCCATAACTTTTGTACCCCTAGCTTTTCTCTGTCCTAAACGATTTTGGAGATATTGTGCGTTTTTCGGATCATTGAGTCACAATCCCATTATTTTTGAAACATGTTAATGAATTTACTCATTATCGTTGTTAAAGGACTGTATAAAATAGCAAAATGATCCATTTAATTATTATTTTATTAAAGAAACCTGTAACTTATGAAATAATCGCCTTTTTTGGCAGTACTCGCCACTTTTTTTTATTTCTGTATAAAATACCTTTGAAAATTAAATATAAAAATTAAATATTATACTATTTTAAAAAAAGTTGCAGAAGTGCAAGAGTCTTGCAGATCGGTCTTGGTCTTGAGTAGTCTTGCACTCCTCGGTCTTGGTCTTGATCTTGCATACCCCGGTCTTGGTCTTGGTCTTGCAAGCAGAAAGGCGGTCTTGGTCTTGGTCTCGGTCTTGGTCTTGCTGCAAGACCAAGACCAAGACTGCAAGACCAAGACCGGTCTCGCTCATCACTAAATGACATAAGTGTTATTGCGATTTTTTTTAGTTTTTACTATTTTACACCATATCTCACTAAAATTTCAGTCAAAAAGACTTTTCATATTAAAGGTCTTTTATGCTCTATAAAAATATTCTATGACTTTTTGTTGAAAAATGTACCCTTTTCCCGTTATTTGAGGTTAAGTACTTAATCACGTAAAATGAAAGATCTTCAAGCAGCTATAACTTCTCTAAAGTAGAACATTAAGATCTTCATGGATAGCTTAATTTCTTTGTTTTTTTATAAGCTTTATTTTTGTTCATTACACTTTTTTCGGTAAATCGCATAATTACAGAGTTATGCATAAAAAACAATTGAAAAATGAGGTTTTTTTAACGAAAAATCGCACTTTTCAATTGCGAA
>JAHBCN010023469.1:0-12694 GCA_019359885.1 Listronotus oregonensis | reverse complement strand
GAATATCCGGTTGTAGTACGAGTTACGTTATTACCGACGGTAACTCCACGACCGCCGGGGAATTACCGGGCGGTAATGTTTTATTTTTTTATTGTTTTTTATAGCGTACCTCCGGTTACAGAGCACTTATTTTTTGATCCCTAGAGGGTACTTTATAACCGGAGTCTACTGTATATGGATTAAATGCATCATATAGCATCATGATAGAGGGTTGACATATTTAAAAAAATCATAACCACAACATCTGTACAGGGTGTAAAAAGTATGATGCTCCCAATTTTAATGGGTGATAGTGGAGCTCAAAACAAGTTAAAATGTTTATATGACATATTTGTCAAAACTTGCCAGATTTTTGTCTAAACAATATTAAAGTTAGAAATTTTGGTAGCAATTATTTCTGAAAAGCTTAACAATTGGCAACTTTTGTCTTAATCGCTTATCAGTAGATTCATTTGCTGATAAAATAAACTAAGTTTAATTGTTTCAATTTACAAATAAAAATAATAATAATAATGTTTCCCCCACTTAAAAACTTAAAAAACAATTGGCAACAGCGCGAGCCAGAAGCCTGTGCGTGCAGCTCGTGAAGTCAGCCATGCATTGTACGTAGAGATCAAACGCTGTTAGAATAACACCGATACGTCACGGTTTTATACGGGTTTGCCATATGAGACCTTGACGTATCGGTGTTGTTCTTACAGCGTTCGATCTCTAATGGTTGATGTTTTTGTTTGTATTTCAAAATGTTGGTAAATCGGAAAATATGTCGATATTTATTAATTAACGGTGAGGCAAACGACATTTTGAGCAACTCATTTATACTCAAATGTAGCTATTTCTTTTTTTATAATAAGAGACTTTTTATTCTTCAATCAAAATAAAAAAGTGCTGTTTTAAATCATAATAATGTGTGTTCTTAAAATGGATATCCAGCCTAATTTTGTATTAAGTGCAATTATTTTTTAATTGCAAATAAAAACTCCAACAGTGAAAAAAACGTTATTTTTGCTGCATACCGTCAAAAAGAAATTAGAAAATAAACCAAACAATAATTAATTGTTTTTTAATTAAATTAACTTCCAAATTAAATATTAAAATAAATTTTTTACTAAATTAACCAACAAAAACGGAATCAAAAGTAGATACGATGGTACGAAACTCCCGTGGTGCCGGAAGACGACAATTTTTTTTACACATTGACAGCCCTGTATTATAACAACGCAAGATCACGTCTTGCAAATTTTTTGATAAATCAAACATTTCCATTAAGATAGCTACGTTCGACCGATGTCAGCGCTGACTGTCGAAGTACTAAATCCTGCCTTAAAAATAAGCAAGTAGTTTAATACCAGCTTCCAATCAACAACTGCAGGTAATAAAATATAAGTAACCTGTAATAAAAAAGTAACAACTTAAAAAAAACACTCTAAGCTTAAAAGTTTTATTTAAAACTAAAAAGCATGTTTTGTCATTTGTTAATTAAAATAACATATTTATATAAATAAAATAAAAACTAATAAAATCACTATTAAAACCATAATAACATATTAATATATTCCCCAAATTCTCATTTGTTTATGCTATTTTTACACACAAGTTTTAAAAAATGGTTTAGAGATAGCATAGTTAAAATATGATATCGTAAATATTTATGAAAATTTGGGGATTTAGGTGGGGTTTATCAATACAGAACAGGATTATAAGTTAAAGTTTTAGTAAGAATATTTTTTGGGTATCTTGTCCCATAGAACCATTTTGGTATAGGACACAGGGTATAAACTGATGGAAGCACAGTCCATTGGCCCTAATTTACTGGCAAATTCCTGAAAAATTCTTTAAAAAAAAAATAAGGTATGAACCTTTCGGTGACGAACTATTACCGTTTTTGAAAGGAAAAAAATTGTAACATTTTCTCATAAATTCTATACAGGGTGCCACAGATTCGCATGAATGGGGATCTCGGAAACCGTAAGAGATACGAAGTCGGTTAAATTATTACAAAGTTGCGCATTTAGGTGACTAACAACATGCCATTTAGAAAGTTGTAAAATTATGAGTACTTTCGGAGATATGCGGAAAAAAACGAAATTTGCCGATTTCGTTTTTATTTCTTTGTGACGTTATTTAAAGAGATATGGAAAAACAAAAAACACTTTCTTATGGCCACTTTTTAAGTTCTACAAAACAGCGTTGGGATAATAAGGTGTTCAAAAAAATTAAATAAAAAACCCAGGTCCGTATTAAAAAAAATAAAGTTGATGATGGTTTAACGAAAACGAAACGTCGCACGGAAAATCTCTCAACGCTGTTTTGTAGGGCTTAAAAAGTGGCCACAAGAAAGTGTCTTTTGTTTTTCCATATCTCTTTAAACAACGTCAGAAAAAAATAAAAACGAAATCGGCAAATTTGGTTTTTCCCGGATATCTCCTGAAGTACTCGGAATTTTGCAACTTTTTAAAGTGGACATGGTTAGTTACGCAAATACACAACTTTGCCATAATTTAATCGACTTCGTATCTCTTACGGTTTCCGAGATCCCCATGCATGCACTCGAATCTGTGGCACCCTGTATACAGGGCGAGTCGGGAGGAACGGACCAAACTCCAGGAGTGTATTGTACACGCATAAATAATTTTAAAAAACTTGTAGGTATTTTCTTATTCAATTATCATTTGTTTTCAAAATTATAGTGTAATAACAAACGGACTCTTAGATTAATATTGTTTTAATTATGGTGTTCTTTATAAATGTTCAACAATACCGCAATAAACCTCTAAACATTTTCAGCTTTGTCTGCGAACTGCTCCTCTTGCTTCACTAATTGACTCATATCTTTCTTTAATATAAGCAGAAAAAAACCAATGAGAATCGGGTAAAAAATACAAGTTTTTTAAAAACTATTTTCGCGTTTACATTTTACTTCCGAAGTTTGGTCCGTTCCTCCCGACTCGCCCTGTATAAAGAAAACAGTCTTAGAATAACTGTAATGCTTATTTTTTGAATCTAAAAACAGTGTCAGAATTGTTACTGAAATTTTAAATTTCTTTTTTGTTCGAGTTTTGTAAAGTTCTTTCTTTTTAAGTTAGGCTATAAGTTTATTAGGGTCAACTGACTATTATTGCCTTTTACAAACTACAATGTATCCTATATACTTATTATCAATTCATTAGAAACCAAGTAAAATAAATTTCTAACCATGTGAATATGGAGCGTAAATATTATAAAACCTAAAAAAAAACAGAATACTCTAAACGTCAAAAGTCCTAAAAACAATTAAGACAGAAGGGTTTATGCAAAATATAAATTTACGTGTTAGCTTCAAACACTGACTGACTAGTTAGCACAGGTATTGCCGTCAAATAGCGTAAAGACCCTATTTGACAAACAAGAACTTATCATTCAGTCATTCCCTAGGCAAACAATGAATTAAAAATTACAATTACGCTGTTTTCCTTAGACGGATTCAGTTATTACAGGCAATGACTAAAAAGTTAGTTAAACACTGCAATAATAAGGCTACGACGCCGTTTCCCGGAAATACATGTACTCACTACTCATTTCAGGAAATGACGGATTTCAGTATTTGACGCCGACGTAAATATTTTTTTTTGTATACGATTAAGCCTCTACGGTCTTTATTAGTCTTTGTTTTTATTTTTTTTTACTTTAAACTTTAACTTATAGAGCATAAGATAAAAGATATAATAATAGAGTGTAGGAAACTACCATTACCAAAAGATAAATCTACTCTCTATTGTTAGCAAAATATAAAAAAATCCAACTGAGATCAAAAGTACAGACTACAGTCGTCAATTATAAAAGAAATAATATAAATAATCTTTAAGCCTATACTTCACAGACTGGAAATCTAATAACAATCCATCATTTTTTTGTTCGGTATGAGTGCTAATAAGCTAAATTTTATACATACTTCGAAAGCCAAATATATATTTGGTCTAGTACATAATAAACACGTAATGGGCGTGTATTGTGGCCTTCAACGGTCCAAGGATAAGTCCGCCAGCTGGAAGTGCGTTTTAGAAGGGTGGTATAGCGTATAGCACGTGTGGGGTGGCGCAGCACAGCGCGCTTTTTTTTGTAACTAATGGAACCAACAGAACGGCGCAAATTGACAAAGTGACGCCACTCGCGTCATGTTTACTGATTTCCACCCCACACGCGCTATACGCGTTTCAATTTGCGACTAGCCTAACAATTCTGACAATTGTTTCCACATTCTACTGAGTTAGGTCCATGCTCAATTTTTTATGAATAGGGTATAAGGGACGGGCAAACGGCCTGTTCACTTTTTGAAATCTCATCCAGCTAGGCTTGTGGAGAATAAAAAGACGTGCTTTTTCCATTTTTTTTTTTAATTTACGTACGTTAAAAGAAACTTTTAATTTAATTATTTGCTTTATTTTTCTAAAGAATAGAAGTTTTAAATAACTTTTGGATTAAAAATATTTTAGATGAACTGGTTAAGATGATTTATTTTTTACATTCGTCTTTACCAGTTCATCTTAAATCTTTTTAATCCAAAAGTTATTTTAACCTTTTATTCTTTAGAAAAATAAATAATTAAATTTAATTTCTTTTTTCTAAAAGAATATCGAAAAATAGCGAAAAAAATTTTTTTTTGAATTTCTTGACCCCCATCATCCCACCCGTTCAAAAGTTATAAAAAAATCATGAAGGTACGTACGTCTACTAGAGACACAACACATAAATTTTTTTCATTATAACGTGAGTCAATAGGCTTTGTTAAAAAAATATTAAAACATTTTAAAAAATAAAAAAACTGAACTTCCCGCCAAAAATGTTTAAAAAAAAATATGCTTTATCCGCGCTTGAAGAAGTTTGATTTGGCGCAAGCAAAACTTAAAAATCTTTTAATGCGGCTGAGATATTAAAAAAAAAACAAAAAAATCTTCATGTTTCAATAAAACAGTTTCTGTAAATCGTAAATCAAAAAAGAAGGAAAAAGCCACAGCCTTCCATAACAAAAGAGCCATGATGCAAGAAAGGAAACCTTGCAAGCAACACTGTGCCCTGGGCTGGTTTAATTTAATAAGATCTAAATAGATTGGGCTAAATAAACATTTTTTATCGGATTTTTTTTAACAAAATATAGGTATTATTTTAAAAATAAACATAATTTTAAATACTATACTATTTTTTTTTGGAATGATGGCTTTACAAACTGGTGTATTGGCCAATACTATACTATATTGCCCAAAAAAATACTCACGAACACGCCATAATAGAATATTCGGGGCCTTTTATTATTTTAACAAATTATTGATAGAAATTTAAAAATATTAATTTTTGAGACTTCATTCTAATACCCTTAAACTGTTTTTTGCGAATAAATTAATGTAACTTATAAAGCCTAACTAAAAATGTATTAATCAGTAATTCTTGTGGTACTTAAAATCAACCGAAAACAACATATCTTAAATAATATCAACAAACATATTATGTACTTAATAAGGGAGACAAGATTAAAAAAGCAAAACGTTAACTCGGGTTTACTGCTTGGTTTTAACACTTTGTTACCTTAAAACTTGTAAATAACTCTTAGAATAAGTCAAATACTGTATATCTCCAATTTAAGTTTTTTTTTTATCAATTTCCGCTTTAAAATTATTAAAATCAGTAATAAGGTCGTTTAAAAGAAAGCTTTTAATCCCATGTTCTTATTCATAAGTTTCTATTAAAGCTTTCCTTCTTTCTTCAGGGTCTCTTCTTGGGGCTCTTTTAGGATTTGATAACTATTTTGGTTGGTTCTCAAACAGCCTTGGTATTGCATCATGCTTTAGCAACCTCTAGCTTAGGGCACGTCAAAGGAAACTCCAAAAACTTTCCATTTATCTATATATGTTTCAGTCCTTAACATGTCACTATCATTAAAATGTTTCCAACACATTATCGAAGAATTAGTTACCAAAAAATTTTCTCTGTAAATAGCATGCAACCAGACCTTTTTATGTTCATCGTCTTTTGAAAAAATAAATGTTGTTTGATGTCCCTCTGTTTTAATAACGCTGTCGTAATTTGTTTTACATCCCGGAACGCAACACTTTCGCGGCATATTATTGAATATACATATATACAATGTTATATATAAACTAAAAAACAACGGTTAATAGTTCACTAATGCAATACTACTTTAATTAGTCCCCAATTTCAAACTATAGGCTGCTATTTGAATTTTTAAAACACACAAACTATTTATTGTGTATCCATCATTTGCGTTTACTTTTCAAACTGAATTCAAAGAAACCAACAAGGCAGAAAGTATATGTGTGTCGAAAGCCCACTGTGCCGTGCTGCCAGATCTGCTGGAACATAGCTCTTTTAGTTTTAGACAGCTGTGAAAAAGCACGTCTTTTTATTCTCAACAAGTCTAGCTGGGTGAGATCTCAAACAGTGAAATGGCCGATTACCCCCTCCTTATGCGCTAAGGCCTTTTATAAAAAAGAAAAGTATAAAAATATTTACCGTTTATTTAAAAATAATCCTTTAAAAACTCTTATAACAGTCATTTATGTAACTATTATTCCAATTTTTATAAAAAAAATATTAAAAATTTATTAAAAAATATATAAATAAAAAAATGTATAACTATTTTTTAAAGGAAATTTTTCATATGAATGAACTTTCATCATAATCATGTGTAGGAATTTTACAAACTGGACTTGATGTAAACACAGTACTTTTTAAATTATCCTAAATATTAAACCAATACAGGTAAACTATCATGTATTATATTTAAAATTGTGAGCCAAAAATTAACCAAAACCTTAATATAAAACAAATACATTGGGACTGGCGGCTTATAACTTTAAGCAATAATAAAGACTTACTTTTTTTGCTATGTAAAAAACCATGATAAAAATACTGCATACAGCAGTTACTGAATTGTAGGTAATGTTCCCTTGTCTTGTTTTGATTATATGACTTAAGTTACCAGCCCATTTAATTTATGATTCTATTGTCTGGCTCTAAACGATGGAAAATTATCAAAAAGTTCTATTTTTTTTTTCATAGACACATTCAAGTATTCGAAACTGAAAAAACGCCGAGGATGATGCAATCGGTTTCTGTTAGGTCAATTTTTTACCTAAGTTTGTCTTAAATCCCTGCAACACACGCTTTTACGTATGATTAAAAAAAAAGGAGGTTAGACATCACCCTAGTTCATCGTAAACAGTTTCACGACATTTTTAGATAAATGCGTAAATGATCCTTTGGACCTCGAGAGTTAAAAACGGTTTTTCCGCATCTTTAGCAATTGTTTTCCGAAAAAGCTACGTAGCTTTTAAAACGCGAGTTGGTTGTTCGAAGGTCAAAATGAAAGTTTTATTTTTCCTTTTTTCCCCTCTTCAGTTTTATGGCTGGCAGGCATCCACCGTGAGCTGAGTCTGGATGTTTCCATACACCTATCCAGGTTTGGGTAATCTGAACATGATTTAGTGCCGAGAATTAGCTAAGCTGTCACTGCCACAAGGAATTCCTTTTTAGTGTTTTGTACGATTTTTCCGCGTAGTTTTCAAAGCATGTATTTACTTAGCTTAAGATAATTGCTGGGGAAAAATTAAACCTCCCTTAAATTGATAAAAGAGATAATGATTTTAATGCAAAACTATCAAGGACGCGGTTTCCAATGGAAATATTTTTTTTAGAATATGAAAATGGTACAAGTAATAAATAAGAAAAACTAAGTAAAATTGTGGCAAGAAAGGTTCATTTTAGATAAATCAGAAATATACATTAGGCATTTTGGTGTGATAATAAAATATTTTAATATGTAATCTAATAATTTCAAGGTAGTCATATTTTTGCCCTTATAAACTGTTACCTCTATTTACAATATCTTCTTTGTTCTCAAGTAGTAGCCTACATATTTGACAGTAGGAGATTATAGGAAACCGTATCCCTATGTTCCGATAGCTTATTTAAGGTAGTTCACTCGTAAAACGGTTTTTCTCAACGAACTCAAGGACTAGAATTAACTTAACGATAGTTTGGTATAGTGATCTTTTTGTATTTGTTTTGGGAAAACCAGACAGATCTCAAGAATCAAAATCAGGGAATTATTCTAAAAATGTAATAAAATTATTTAGAAATATTGGTTCTTGTGTTAATATAGGCAACATCAATTTAAAAATAAACATTTATTGATATGACAGTTCCAAGATCCTATTGCACAGGCAACAAGGTTGATATGGACAGCTGCTGTATTCGTTTGATAAAAAATTATATTAACTCAGGTATTGTACGGCACTTGGATGTCATTTTATCTCTTTCTATTAGGTTGTCTTATTCAATAGCTCATTTTGTAAACTGACTCGATCACCAGCAATCAAATTAAGCATCTAAAGTGATTGTCATCTCAGATAATAAACAAAAATAGTTATTTGGCTTTAAAAATATTTTTTAACAATAAAGAATTATCAATTTATAAAAATGTTATTTATGGTGCTATGCCATAAGCATTGAAAAAGTTATTATCTCTGGAGTGATGTTATTCAGTGTGTTTAATCAATGTTGCCGGTGCAGTATGTTTACAAGAACCCTCCGCCTTGCCCTTTGATTATATTAATGCCAAACAAGGTTTGTTTACTTTCTTTCTATCCAAGAACTAAATGAAATTGAAATAAAGAGTTAATAAAAGTGTCTATCTAATTAAAAAAAAATCGAAATTTTTTTTTATTGTCTGTAAAATGAGATATTAACAATTAAATTGTGCATAATTACCATTGTCGATATATGTCATGTATGAAAGCCATGCATTCATTTCGGAATATCTTAAACAGTTCTTACAATATTTTTTAAAAGCTAATGCAATATAAATCAATGTATAAAAAAAAAAAAAAACTAAATTTTTTGATTTTTGAAAGTTTATATAGGTCTGTTTGTTATTACGAAAAAGTGTACACTATTTTATTATTTTTTTACGTAATCGCTCTTAGGGAAGGTGTATTTTAGGACTAGGCGGGTCCAAAAAGTGTAAAATAGTGTAGAATATTACTAAATAACGAACAGACCTGATGTGTTGTGTGTACAGTCTCCTCCAAAAATACTATTTTCAAGCATTGAGAACCGAATTAAACTACAATAGGAAAAAATATAATGATCCGTACTGGTACTAGTCAAGGAAATCCCAGCCCGTTCAAAAATCAATTTTTGCTAAAGAGAGATGGGCGAGCTCGGCGCGGATTGCATGGAAGAGACGAAGATAAAAAATGTTTATCCCAATCTTGATTTGACTTGTGGACAGGTCGGGCTTTACTTACTATAAGGGTACTTCTGATGTCGCGAGTTGAGCGACTGTCGCGAGTGAACTACCTTAAAACAGCCTTTTATTAAACAACTCTTCTTTGTTAAAAAATTTCCGTCTAACATTATTACCCTTGTAGAACTTTATATTAAAAATCGAATGCTTAATTAAAATTTTTTTATACCTAATTCTAAAAATATATTAAATTTTAACTTAAAACCTAGTCTGGTAATAACTTAACAACTTTTTTCACACTACTCCGACGAGTTATGACGCAGCCTTTCTTCAACTAACGACTGAATCTTTCGATTTGAAATTCTTTTATTGGCAGGCATCCCGTCGTCTTCATCTATAAGTAATCTCTTACCTTGAATACCATTGTTATTTATTGCTCTGTTGATATTCTTCAAATCCTAAAAAAACATTGCGTAAATTACCAACCAACTTCTTATTTTACCACGGAAAGCGATTCGAATCGTTAATTTATTTTTTCGGCAATCGTTTAGTTATGAGTATGATTAACGTATCCAAAATAATTCATTAATAACCCTCATTAATGCATGATCTTCTATTAATAAACGGTTAAAGTACAGGCAAGTAAAAATGCACAAAGCGAACATAAAGTCTATTTATTTATTACCTTGTCATCTCAACATCTTGATGTTGATTAAAATCGAAATACATTCCGAAAAAAAAAAAAATATAATTTTCACAACTTAATCACAAAACGATCGGCGAAAAAAATATTTTAACTAACTTGTGCATTAATTGGAGATTAATGATCTCAGCCCTTAACGCGCTCGCTAGGCTCACGCGTTTTATGGCCTCGATTGTTAAGGGGGTATTCTAGTCTAGAGGAATTAAAAAAAATATTTTTTTCATATTTTGATACCTAATATATTTAAGAATATCTCCTTAAAAGGGTTTTTCGAAATTGCTAAAGTTGTTGTTCGAATGAAAATATGAAGCTAAAATCGAAAATTCTGAGTTTCGAGCTTCAAGTGCTTCAAAAGAAGGAAGAAGTGCTCGTCTTTCGACGAAAAATTTTTAAATATTCAATTTGAGGTAGAAGAAGGCTCTATAAATGCAGCCGGAATGCTGACAGAAAAAAATGTTTTTCATTTTAAAAATATAAATTAATGAATAATAAAAAAAAAATAGTCAAAATATTTACTGTTTTTTTTATCGACCGTCAAAAACCAGAACCAGAACTAACCAAAACGCCCGAAATTCAGGCTTCTAGACTAAAATACCCACTTAAATGAACTAATTAATAACACCCTTATTTGTTAAGTGTTACTACTGACAATTACTCGAAAGTGACTAAAGTAAAAAATGAACAAAAAAATCTTATTTTATTTTGGTAATTTGTTGTATTTTTTTAAATTTATGATGTAAAGCTTTGATTGGTCCATTTTTTTTGAACAAAGGTAATTCTTATTAAAATTTTTTTTTGATGTTTAAAAAAAAATGAAAAGAAAATGATTAAAAACGCGACCGCATAGCTTAAGATTTGGTAAAATTGTTAAGAAATTTTTAAAAAATTAGTTTAAAAAAAGGTTTATAAAACCGAACTAAAAAGAAAAAAATAAAGTCACTTATAGTAAAAATGCGTAGGGTCAATGATTTGGTAGGGTGCTGTGTTACAATTATTTTATTGGTAGAGTTATTATAAAAATATAGTAAATTTAGTTAAAAATTCCGTTACATAGATACATACAGGTAAAGCTAATAAAATCGTGGTAAAAAATAAGTTTCTTTGGCCAGCAGTAATAACACTGTTTGACTTCGTAGCAAAAAAATTTAAAAAATTACACTTCTTTATTATGGATCATTCAAGTGTAAAAAAATGGAGGTTAAATATTCGGTTCTTTTTGCCAGAAAAAAAAACTTATTAAGGTTAAAAAAAAGGTTGAGAATGTTCCCCAATATCTTTAGTAGCAACGGAAATGGATCAAAGACAAACTTAGCTTTTCTTTTATTTTTAAATCGCTTTAAAATGTTAATAAATAGCGTGGGTTGCGAAAAAAATATATAGATATAACTGTATATTTAAAAAAAATATATTATTACAATTAGTTTTTGACCAACATTATATGGGTGTGTGTAAAAGTACGGCATCAGTAGATGTACTTACTTTGGAGGGCCCAAGGGCAAAAAATAAAATTTAAAAAAATAGATCCTTCGGGAATTTGGGAAGTTTCCAGTGGTTTAACAAATACATTTCCAACAACCTGCATATTTGGAGATACCAAATTTTTTCTACTAGCCGGTAATGGGCTAAGCATAACATTTGTCTAAAAAAAAGGATTATTTGACCAAGTTTTTTTTTAAACCTCCTCATATTTTAGTAATAATATTGTTAAAAATAATTTTAAAACAAGAGAAAATAATTAACATAAGACAGTGGGCTATAATTTAACTACAACAAAAAATATCTGAATGAAATATTTATACCAGTTAATTTTAAGTTTGACAGAAGTAGCGTTCAACAGCCTCCTTGCACAAATTTTTTTAATTGCTAAAAATAACTGTTTATACCAATTAATTTTGGATCATAAATATCACCTTTGTCCAATGTTTTTTTAATACTTTAAAACTTTATTAGAGTTATAAGCATTTTAAATATAAAAACGCCTGCCTCCGTAGAACCTGAGTATTTAAATCCCACGTGGCGTCAGAATGCCCTATTCACGTAACAAGATAAAATGCAAATGCTTAATGTCATACTAATCTACCACTTTTAAAATTAAAATTTACCAAAACTTTATTAACGTAACTATGAAAGCATAGTGGAAGGCCCACACCAATTTTTATTTTTATTTTTAGTACGAATTCCAACTTATGTCTCGTAATTCCGATTTATAGATCCAAGTCAAATTTCGAGATCTAAGTCAGAATCCAAATATAAGTCGATTCCGGATATAATGGGGGAAATTTTAGAAACAAAGGGGGGGAAAGTAACCTTTTTTAAAAAAACAAATTTTTGAAATAACAAAAAATAAAATGATTTTATCCCAATATTTGGAAGTAGGTATTTAAATAGATAAGTTACCTTCTAATATTTTTTTTTTTTAAAACGAAAAATTTTTCCCAAAAATAAGAAATTTTTTTAATTAAAATGTTTTTTTAATTCCGCTGTTTGGTTGCATTAAAACAAAATTTAATTTAAAATTAACCCTTTTCCTTATTTAAAAAAAAAAAAATTTAACTGTTAAAAAATGGTGAAAAAAAAAAAAAGGAAAAAATTTCGTTTGAAAATCTAAGTTGCAATCTTTCCGTTTGTGAAATGGAATTTTACCGAAAAAATCGGAAACCAAGAAAAACGGGGGAAATACGATAAACAAATTTTAAAAATCTCCCGGTGACCATTCTTGGCAAGAAAATAAAGAGCGATTATCAGAAGAA
>JAHBCN010023468.1:0-12562 GCA_019359885.1 Listronotus oregonensis | reverse complement strand
ATTGAAAATTTGAATAAAGCTGCAAATGATGATGATGATATATATATATATATATATATATATATATATATATATATATTATTGTTAAAAATAAATGTAATGTCTTTTTTTATTTTTTAAAGTATATGACAAAAAAAAACCCGATGTTTTTTTTAATTTTTAAACCAGAAACTACCAAAAAAAATACATTATAACTTTAGTCGGTGCTACAAGAATAGTTGTAAAAGGGGGTACTTAATCTGTTCAATGATGGCATCAGGATTTGCATTTAACATTCTTTTTTTATATATGCTTGTTATTATTTTAGATCAAAGGGCAGCAAATAACAAGTAAAAATTATTTTTTAATCAAGTGTATTGGATTTTTATTACAAATTGCTACAATTAGGTGAATAAAATGGATGCCACTTTATAAACAAAAATGTTATATTTATAAGTAAAAACTGTACTTTTTTTTTTTACCGGGGCAAGATCGTTGATAATATCGTTAAAATTAGTCTAAGACGCAATGTCGTATTCTTTTTTAAATTTGGCTTTTTCAATCTGTGTTCCTAATGTTTTTTAACTTGCTGAACGAACGCTTAAAAAACCCCACACTTACAGCCATAATTAAAAATACCCTAACGCAATTTTAATATAAGAATAAAAAAAAAAGTTTAGGACATCCAAATTTCACACATCCACACATTCTTATTGATTTTTTTTTTATTAGCCCTTTTCCATGAAAATTGGAAAATAATTTTGTTCACAAGCCTAACGTATTCTTTGGCATACATGGGGAACCCAAACACCGCTGGACACTTTTCAAGAAGAGAACCCCAGAATATTTCTCTTAAAGACTTTTCAAAAAAAAAATTAAAGTCGGGATGAAACTGAATGGTAGATGTTTGCCCTCTTGTTCATTTTACTTTTAATCCTATCAAATGATTTTTCAGGACTCAACGAATTTTTTTCATCTCCAGCCAGTTTGCCAGCCATTGTTTTGACTCTTTTTAGTCTTTTAACAGAAAAAAATTATAATTTTAAGTAAACACGTGTATTTTGGGCTTTTTTGTGTCCTTCTTTATGTAGATCTTCAACTTTTTTAAAAACCGTAAGCAAACTTGATGCAGGTTAAGAGAGGTCGATTTTCCTTGTAACTTGTTTGGGCAGTCCAAGCAATTAAAACATCAGACCAATCTCTAGCAAGCATACAAATTCATAGTCAATGGGGCGAAGTTTTTTTCCCCCCCAATATGTGTCGGCAAAAGTACTACCAAAATTTTTGACCAGTTTATCCGGCCAAAAAATTAAAAAAAAAAATTAAAGAGTTATAGTTCGCTGTAAGTATTAGGATAAATTGATATTTTATTAATAATTCATTCATGTTTTGAGTCGTAATATATTAAAAAGAATTAAATTAAGTATCTTAGTTAAAATTTTGTTTTTGTATTTAGTTGATTAATTTTGTAAAAAAAAAATAACAATAATATGACTGGGGTATGTACGTTTGGGGGGGGGGCCCATCTCCCCACCGCCTAAATAGGCCCGGGAAATGTTAAAAATAAAGGTTTTTTTTAACGAATTTGGAGAAAACGTTGTTTTGACAATAATTTGTGAATGTAAATGTGAATGTTTTATTTAAGAGTGATTTCATGTTGATCTCAGAAATAAATATTCTAATTTAAAGAATATTTACCAAAAAACTAATTTGGCTAAGAGCACTTTAAAAGGAGGCTAAAATTACTTTCGCGGTTGGGCTCCGTGCTAAAATCTTTGACGCTTGATTAATTATCCCAAAACGTTGTGTTCACAGACGTTGTGGGGGTTGGGCCCGAGGTATTTTGAATGGGGTATAGTTGCTGGCTATCGGAACTCTTTTGGCTAGCGTATGGAACGGGATCCAAGCAAAATGAACACAAGGTTAAAACCGGTGTTAAGAAAGAAAAATAAAATAAAATTTTTCATTTAGGAAAAAAAAACTTATAAATTTTTTAAAAAAAAGTTTTTTTGCCTTTCAGATTTATTTCGTAATTTGTTAAGATACTACGGTACATTTTAAAAAGTATACCTAATTAATTTATAAGGTTTTAAGAATTGTTTTTAATTTTTTTTATTAAAAATATTTAAAACTAACTCTTCAAAGGGAAAATTTTTTAGAAAAATAATTGATTTGGCTAACCTAAATTTATTTATTATTGTTTTTTTTTCCCAAGGAATAATTGTGAAAAAAAAATAATGATTTTTTTAATCGGGTTTTATTTATTTATGTAAAATTTGAAGGAGGTTTTCCGATTTTTTAAGTCGAAAGTTCATATAAAGGGGGCCCTAAATGTTATTTTTAAAAACAGGGTGAAAAGTTTTTTTTTATTTTCATTTTTTTTAATTTTTCAAAGATTTTAAAAATTGAACTGAATTTTAAGGGTATTATGGCATAAAAACACTTTTCAGATGTTCTTTAATTTTTTTTTTCAACCAGTGGCGTAGCTATGACGAATTTTCAAAAAATTTTTTAAAAAAAAATACTACGCCATTGACTTGGAAAAAAATTTTGGTTTTATAATAATTATCAATCAATTATAAACAAAAACCCTTTTTCATTTTTGCCGAAAAATTTTCCTTTGGGAGAAATCGTTAATTAAAAAATGTCTTATGTCCCAAATTACCCTGAAAATTATTATTGAAATAAATCAAGTTAGCTTTGCTCGTTGCCAGCGATTGTTGTTTTGTTGTTGTAAACATTATGACACTGACGTTAATTATCATTCTTGACAGTTTGTATTTATTTCTCCTTCGATCTTAAAACGTGCATTTTGCTAGTTAAAAAAATGGTAAATTATTCTAATTTGGGAAAAAAAAAAATGTTTTCCTTTTTTTGGTCTAGCTAATGGTAATGCTGTGGAGGCGCGGCGTTTGTATCAAGAAAGGTATCCTAATCGCGTTCCCAGATAGACGAACATTTATAAACATTCATCGTCGTCTGACTGAATCTGGCAGTTTTAAAGCTAATTTTCCCCGGGGAAGGCCCCCGTACAGTTAGAACACCGGCAGTGGAGGAGGCTGTCCCATGCAGTCGAAGAGGATCCAACCACAAGTACGCAAAAAAAAGGTATGGCATTAAACATCTGTACAAGACGGATGGGAGATTTTAAGAGATTCTTTTTATATCCTTTTCACATAAAAGGGGGCAGGATTTTTTCCTGAGATTATGAACCACGTACGAATTTTTTTAGATGGTATCTCCAAAAAAAGAAAACCCCCATTTGATGCCAAAATATTGTTTACGGACAAATTTTTCAAGAAATGCAAAACCAATTTCCATAACAACATTACCCAGGAAACCCTCATGGGGTTTCAGAGACACATTTTCAGGAACAATTTTCATTGAACGTTTGATCGGTATCGATCCGACCATTTAATTGGACCATTTTTTTTACCAGGACGCCTTAACGGACAGGATTATTGTAATTTTCTCCAAAATGATTTGCCTTTTTTTCTTTAAAAAACCCTTCATTACGGCAACAACTTTGGTTTATGAAGATGGCGCCCCGCCCACTTTAGCATATTTCGGGGATTTAAAAGAGCCCCCCAAAATCATTGGGGAGGCCTGAGGACCACAATTTTGGCCATCTAGATCGCCTGACCTGAACAGCCTAGGTTTTTATTTGGGGACAATTTTAAAAAATTATTTATCATACACCAATTGTACATTAGAAGAACTTAGAAATAGAATTATTGACGGTTTTAAACTATCCGAAACACGCATAAAATTTTTTTAAAGGGGGTTGTAATTCAATGAGAAGAAGAGCAGAAGCCTGCATAGAGGCGGGGTGGTCATTTCCAACATTTTTTGTAAATTATGTATGTATTGTATTTAATTGTTATTGCTTTTTGTTCACTAGTTTGTAAGAAAATAGTTAAAAAAATATTTGAAAAATGTATTTAAAATTGAAAATAAAAGTTTAACACAATCAAGAATGATAATTACCGTCAGTGTCATAATGTTTACAACAACAAAACAACAATCGCTGGCAACGAGCAAAGCTAACTTGATTTATTTCAATAATAATTTTTCAAGATGCAATTTGGGTACATAAGCTTTTTTTTTAATTAACGATTTCTCCCAAACGGTAAGTTTAACGGCAAAATGAAAGAGGAATTTTTTGTTTATAATTGATTGATAATTATTATAAAACCATAATTTTTTCCCAAGCCAATGGCGTAGTATTTTTTTGTAAAATTGTTTTGAAAATTCGTCATAGCTACGCCACTGGTTTGCAAAATTAAATGAACATCTGAAAAGTGTTTTTTTATGCCATAATATCCTGTGCCAAAATTCAGTTCAATATCTCAAACCGTCTTTAAAAAATGTATTAAAAAGTGAAAATAAAATAAAACTTTAACACCCTGTATCTTAATAACTAAGCATTTTAGGGCCCACGTTTATATGAACTTTTCGACTTAAAATCGATCCAGGAATGCCTCCTTCAAATTATGACATACCATTAAGTAACACCCTGTATAATTTATTCTCTTTTTTTGTATACATCGTGGATACAAAGTGTAAAAACGGTGGATTCATTGTGTAATCACGGAATACTCACTGTGTATTCATCGTGAGATTTAGATTGGATCATTTTAAAATGAAAATTCGGTGCCTTTGAAAAGAAAAACATAAAAAGTAGCAAAAAGGTTTAATTTTTATTGTCGGTCGCCTTTGCTTTTATATTATGGTCTATTATTACAGACACGTGCGGCAAGCGGCACATTATAAAAGCAAAGGCAGCCGCAGTTCAAACCAAATCTTTTGCTACTTTTATGTTTTTTTTTTTAAGGAAGCCGAATTTTCATTTTAAAAATGATCCAACTATACTTGTATTTGTAAATGCAGTGGATTCAGCAAGAAACCTGTTAGGTTGCACAGTGTTTCCACGAACATAGCGCTTTTCCACAGTGGGCTTACGGATGCGAGGGATACCATGATACTATTCGCCTCAAGAGAACACTGGTAAAAAAATCATTTTAGATCGTGACAAAATCTTTGGCATTCAGACGCTTCCATATCACGAGTTTTACTAACGAAAGAGAGAATGTCTACCCTTTTATGAGCAAATCGTTGTGACATTGTCTTCCTTGATTTGACATACAGACAATGCCAATATGTAGCCGGGCTGGCATTATCAAGATTTTATGCTTGTACCTTTAAAACAACATCACCCCGTATATTTCTAAAAACCTCTTGTAAAAACAAATAATATTTTTTTTTTATTATTTTTAGGTTAATTTTCCCGACAGAGAAAGGGCAGAGTGGCTTAATGAGGTGGGTGTGTCATTTTATAATGATAAAACTAATGTATTCTTTAATCAGCACATATTACTTTTTCGCCGTAGTAGGTAGTAGGTAATTAAAATAATTGTATGTTTTGAAGCTTATGCTGCTTGTCCAATTACATACCTAATTATTTAAAATTGTTTTTGCACTATTTTAAATAATAAACACGTTTTTTATAATTTTCTAGTAACTAGAATCAGAAGGCAACCAATGTTCTTATCAAACTTCTTAATTTGCTTTTAAATATTTTTTGATTGAACTATAACTAATAAAAGGAGTTTTGTTTACATTAGATGACGCATTAAATTTACCGACTTTTATTAGGGACTCGATATTCAGGTTCTAAATCAATTTAGAATTTATTAATTAATGGTAATTTAATTTAATATTTTTATTAATATACATAAATTTTAGATTATATCTCAATTATGGCCAAGTTTAAACTGCTACATTATAAAATATTGAGAGGAAAAATTCAAACCAATATAAGAAAAAATTTGAATCCTTTAAATTTGAAGATTTGGACTTGGAAAAATGGTAAATGTGTTTGTATTATATTATTTATGTAATGATAATCATCATTAACAAAAGTCCGGAATTTACTTTATAAATAAACGCAAATATAAGTTTTTTCGGCAATCGCTTATGAGTAGTGTGGTAAATGGAAGTATATCCAGTAGAAATATTTCCGTGAAAAGAAAAATATTGGAAATTTTCAAACGTGTCTCGGAAATATTGGAAATATTGAAAAAAAAAATAAGAATGCGTTTTAAACCATTAAACAAAGATTTCTATACAGGGTAAGACTGTAAACTGGGACCCCCCGTTTATTACTTTAACTGTTCAAATTCGGGAAAAATGTTTTATACAAAAATATTTCGGTTTCTGATGCTCTATATCAGGGGTCTCCAAACTTTCCAGCCTTAGGGCCATACTGATTACTCCAGTAAGTTCCGAGGGCCAAAACCATATTATCATTGTTGCCGGTGGTAAGAAGTGAAATAGTCCACTGATGAAAAAAAAAAGTCCCAAAAAGTACACAACGTTTAAAAAAGGCTGCAAATCGGACTAAAGTCGCAAAACGGCAACACTGCATATTATTAATTTTCCTGCCATTATCTGTAATTTCTAGATTAGTCGTAGAGTACGAGCCATGAGGAGTAACGTGACACGACATCTGGTGGACACAAGCGGAAATAGGTAGTACCTTCTATCGCTAACAGATGGCGCTAATAGCACGTACAGAATAATCTCGTTGGTTTGAGAAAGTTCTGGTGTCTTCCACTCACTTCTAGATGGCAGTAATTGGAATATATAAGAAGGCTAGTGGCGCAACCACAAGTCAGTTCCTATGACACTGTTGTTAATTAAAATATTGCATACCTCCTTAAAACGTGTTTGTGCGTGTTTAAGTTTAAGACATCTTTATAACAGTATTTTGATTTGAATTGTTGCTTTTGTGTGTAAATTAGTAGTATGGAAAAGAAGCGAAAAACTGATAGTGAATGCAGAAAATTCAAAGATCAGTGGAACATTCAGTATTTCGTAATTGAGTCCAGTAACAAGGCGCTATGTTTGATTTGCAATGAAAGCATAGCCGTTCTCAAAGAATATAACATTAAACGTCATTATGAAACAAAACATTTTCAAAATTACTCAAAATATACAGGAAGTTTGCGGACCGAAAAATTCGAAGCTATGCAGCGCGGATTGAAATCGCAGCAATCTTCATTTACAAAACTCAAAACTGAACAAGAGGCTGCAACTCGTGCCAGCTTTCGTGTGGCTCTTGAAATTGCAAAACGTGGAAAACCATTCACCGATGGAGAAATGATCAAAGAATGCATAATTGCAGTAGCCGAAGAAATGTGCCCTGAAAAGGTAAATTTATTAAAAACTGTCAGTATGTCAGCAAACACTGTGGCTCGAAGGGTAGAGAACATCGCTGAAAATATATCCTTTCAACTGTTCGACAAAAATGGACATTTTGAGTGGTTTTCTTTGGCCTTGGATGAGTCAACGGACAGGTGTTGATTTATATTCGAGGAGTAGATAAAAGCTATGAAGTGCACGAAGAACTTCTTGATATGTATAGTATTCATGGCACAACTACTGGTACAGATATTTTTAAAGGAGTTGAAATGGCCATTAATCAAAAGAACCTTCGATGGAAAAACTTGAAATGTATTACAACTGATGGAGGCAAAAACATGAGTGGGAAAGATAAAGGAGTGGTCGCTCTTGTGTCAAAGGCTGTAGAAAATGACGGTGGTTCAAAACCATTAGTCTTACATTGTATCATTCATCAACAGTC
The DNA here is from genome assembly GCA_019359885.1 of Listronotus oregonensis. NCBI lineage: Eukaryota > Metazoa > Arthropoda > Insecta > Coleoptera > Curculionidae > Listronotus > Listronotus oregonensis. The sequence continues at coordinate 4,938 of JAHBCN010023468.1, read as the reverse complement.
TTTGTGCGGAAAATGTTTGGATATGTCTGACGTTCTGAAACCAGTCATATCAACTGTTAATTTTATCAAATCTTTTGGCTGAATCACCGACAATTCCGACAATTTATTGAAGAGATTGGAGATTGGATCATACTGCCGTACGCTGGCTTAGTTGTGGGAAAGTCCTCCAGCGCTTTTTTGAACTTCGAGCAGTGATCGAAATTTTTTTAAATGAAAAGCATTGCCCTCTTACTGAATTACAAAACAACGCATGGCTTTGGAAGTTAGCATTCTATGTTGATTTGACAAAACATGTGAACGAACTGAATTTGGGATTGCAAGGAGAAAACCAGCATCTTCCTGATTTATACACTAATATCAAATCATTCCGGAAGAAATTGAGACTGTTTCAATCACAACTACGAAGTAAATGTTTTTCACATTTTAAAACATGTGAAATATTCAGCCACACTACTGAGACTTAGTTTCCTATCAATTTTGCAATCGAAACTTTGAGTGCTTTGAAGATAAATTTTGATACTCGTTTCTCGGACTTTGATGCCATTGCGAACAAAATTAAGATTTTTCAGAATCCTTTTGATACTAACATTGAAACCCTAGCCCCGGAACTTCAAATGGAAATGATTGATCTACAATGCAGTGATATAATTAAGAACAAATATCAAAACCCATCTTTGTTGGAATTTTATAAGAGTCTTCCACTGACACAATTTGATAATTTGCATAAATTTGCTCGTGGTCTGTTTTCTGTTTTTGGTACTACTTATTTGTGTGAGAAAACCTTCTCCAAAATGAAGTACACAAAAAATGTTTACAGATCGAAATTAACTGATGAGCATCTTAAATCTCTTTTAATAATTGGTACAAGTAAAATTAGTCCACAACTACAAACTATTGTCAGTGGAAAATCTCAATTACATAAATCTCATTAGTATTTCATATGTCATTATGTTTGTTATAAGTTATGTGATTATTTAAAATGTATAAAATGTTAGTTGGATTCATTTCAATAATTTGTTAGTTATTATATACTGAAGTTAAATTTTCTGCATATTATACATGTCTTTACTCATTACAATTCTGTGTTTCTTTATCCAACTTATCACAAAAACAATAACAATAAGCCTACAAGAATGTTATGAGTTAGCGGAGTTAGCCCATGACCATATCAATGTAGATGTCATATTAATAATTATTCAACATAAAATTAGAATACTTCAGTAACTAACTAAATTTAATTTGCTATAAAAATTATTTGTTCTCTAAAAGGAGTTTCCAAGTATGCTAGCTCTCCGCGGGCCGGATGTGGCCCTCGGGCCGTAGTTTGGAGACCCCTGCTCTATATTATAAACTCATCAGTACAAGAACAATGTTCATTTTTTTAAATGACTTCCTACATTTTTTGTTACATGTTTGTTTTTTGCATAAAATTGTAGATACTTTTTATTTAGCATCTCATACCCCTATATTTAATTGTTTACGGGATAATCGCATTTAAATACAAATTTAGAAGGAAAAAATTCGCTCATCTCCTAATGTTGTTTTACGTTTCTATGGTTCCAGCGGTTCTTAGAGAGTGGCATAATAACCATAGTAACTTGCTAAAAATGTTAAAATCACATTTTTTTAATCTTTAAAAAAAATGTTTAATCCCCCACTAAGAAAAAAGTCATCCTAATTACGTTACATTTATGTTTTCTTGTTCCTTTGTTACGTTAACCATCTTGAAACAATAACAGCGCCTTAAAACTAATAGTTTCGTTATATTTCCTTCAACCAAACAAAATCGTAGTTACGTTAAAAATACAACGTTCTAATTTCGAAACTTAAACGGCCTTGCTATGTATTTTGCATTGCTTAGGCCTGACACATTTTCTGTAACATCCACGTTATATAACTTACGTTATAAAGAGGATTTTCTAAGGATTTAAATAGACGGTTTTGTTATGTTGATTATAAACAAACTAGTGTTTTGTAATATTTCCGTTAATTAGTTATCACTAAAAAATCTTTTGGATCCTTAATGTGTGGTTTATAAAAATGTTGATATCAAAGTAATCAATCACGGAAATTACTAAACGATTTTTCACTCCTTTCCGCATATATTATTTTCTGTTAAACTTCTAGAGTGGGCGAAAATTTACTCTTATGCAAAAAAGCACTGACAAGGTGAAACATATTTTTTAAAAGGGATGCTGGTCAAATAAAAAAGATTTGATTAAATATTATTTGTGTTTACGTTTTGTAAAACTAAAACTGTATAATACCCTATCGTTTATTAAAACCACAAGAAATTATTTAATTAACAATATTAAAAAATTATTGTTTACCTTAAAACTTTAAGGTAAATATTTTTATGTACAAAAGTAAATGTTGCGTCCACTCTTTTATTAAACATGCCACTGAAAAAATATGGATTCAAAAATTGTTGTGATAAATCGCCTGTTAATTTTGATAATCATTTTTTCGTCCAACCCGAAATAATACAATAGTTTCCAAGATATAACCAGTGACAACTGACTATCCTTAATAAAAAAATGCTGATATAAACAATAAGGAAAAATTTATTCATAAAAATATCTGATGTCTATCTGTCTGTAATATGAGTAATATTTAAAAAAAAAAGTCTAAAATTAGGTATAAAAATTGCCTACATAATTTATAAATGTTTATTGAAAATCAACTGTATGTACATTTATTTTTAATATCCATATTCTGTTCTATTTTTTCCTCCCAGTTGCACCTGGAAAAAGAAAACTTCGTAAAATATTTGCCCCAAAACTTTTGGTTACTGACATAATTGCTTCATTAATTAAAAAGATAATTTTATATCGCAGGTTGGCAAAAAAAGCTGTATTTGCAGATTAGATTAAATTATTTGAGAGGAGATGGCAAAAACGAGAGATACTCGATTAGCCATTACTAAATGGTAGAGTAAACTACTGATAAACCACCCAATTTTGAAAAAACATTTGGAAACTTTGTACTAGATTGTTATTTTGCTTCTATTTGATAAACAATTCAAATAAAAATTCAGTTTATCCCTTAAGGAAACTTTTACTTACAGTTATACTAGATACTTCACTCGAGCATGTTAAACCTATGCCTCTCTTTTTAACTGCCGATCCACTTTCTGATTAGTTGTTATTTGAAAACAGACTGAACTGCATCTAGAATTTATTTCATAATTAATTTTCTAATAATTCTATTATTGTTATTAATTATGTGTCAACTGTCTAATATCAGGGCCTCTAAAAATGGTAATTGTTTACAAGTGGGGTTATCCCTATTTTTGGCCATATCGGTTAGTTTACGGTTCTAGCAATCGTGTCGTCCATTGTTACCTTAGTAGCGACTGTATTTTATATTGTTAATTTTTTTTTTTAACTTTGTTTCATTCTCGCAATTGTCTTACCAAATACCATTTGTACTTAGATTTTGAACCAGATATTTTTGCCTGGTTTTTTATACTTCGAAAATTTAACTCATATACCCGGCCAACTCTGACCATTACCTATGATAAACTTTCATTATATGTTCAGTTTTTTGAGTTTTGTAGTTTTTATTTCTATATTTTCATCAATATTTCCAAAGTTTCCGATATATTTCCGAAAATATTTTCAAATATATATTTCCGGAAATTTTCGATCATTTCTTATGAGTATTATTAAGGTATACAAAATCATGCATTAATAATCCTTATTAACAGATGATTTTCTAATAATGAACGATTACAATATAGGCAACAAAAATACACAGATTTAGAAATTAGCCTTTTTAACCTTGTCATTCAAATAACAACCTTTAAAGCATTTGTCAAGTTGGTTGCCCAAAATTGAAATACATTTCGAAAAAAAGTCAAGAAAATATATGATTTTCACAATTAAGCAGCACAACGATCGCCCAAAAAATATAACTAACTCGGTCATTATTAGGCAAATAATGATAAGTACCATATTCTCTAATATTACCCTTGTTGGTTAAATGGTTATTTAATTTCTTTTTTTAGCCACCAAAAATCGATGGAGTAAAAGTTTACAACAAATCTGTCTCAAAAGATTCTATTATCATCGACTTTGAGGTATTGTAAGTATTTTTAGCTAACTATCTATTTTAATTAATCTTCCTCTTAGAAATGAACCGCTCAGCACAGTCACAAAATATTTAGCTTTAATTTAATAATTATGGGTAGCCTTGCGACCCAGAAGTGCAAATAGGCGTAAGAAAAAGAAAAATGTGAGTAAGTTTGCTCTTGCTCCAACGTGCTTATTTCTTGACGGGGAGGAACCGACCAATCAGCACGCAAAATGGGGTATATACCCCTTCCACCGACTGTGATGTACTTGTGCTTAGTACTTGGTTCGTAGTATCTGGTACACGTCAAGAAGTCAAACAAGAGACTTTGTATAAAACATACTTTAATATAAATATATAAAAAATGGTATAAAACTTATCTTACTGCATCTAAATATATCTAATCGTATCTAAATTGTATCTAATCTTAATGTGTATAAATCAAGTTATTATATACATATTTAAACATTAAACAAACATCAATTACTATACACAGTTTACAATAATATATCAGTCTTGTTATATAAACTAATATTTAAATAATAACATAACATTATAAGTATCTGTTGGCCTTCACGGTCAATGGCTTGATACGTGCAATAGACTGATGACCTAACAAGTACTAGGAAGTAACCTTAGCCTTTTGTCATGAATCCATTACACCTTCCCCGCAAAAGTTGAAAAAAAAAATGTTTTCTGAACTTTTTTTTTTCATTCTGCTATCTTATATACTATGTACAATTTAAGACTTAAAAATAAGGTTTAATAATATTTTTATGTACTTCCTTAGGCTTATTATTTACATTTAAAACTACATTGGTATTCTTAATATCTAAAATTTTAAATGGACCTTTAAACAAAGGT
>JAHBCN010023467.1:0-12534 GCA_019359885.1 Listronotus oregonensis | reverse complement strand
ATCCAGGAAGAAATTGCCAATATAACGCCTGTTGGAAAGAGTCAGGAAGCCCGAAACGGTTTACTAAATGTACGAAATAAAAGTCACCATGTTTTCTCTTCAAACTTTAAAAAAAACTTTAGGAAAGTCCCAAAGTCCCAACATTTTTAAAAACCCAAAATTTAAACCCGATTCATACAATGGTTTTATTAATTTTTAAAAAAGGAAGGTATGCTGCCGCACCTGTAAAAAAATAATAAAATAACCCCCAATATTTTTATATAGATAACCCTAATAAATTTTTGTAGTGTTGGAAATTTACTTAATTAAAAAAAAATATAAATTCCCTCCCTTTTTTGTTTCTCACCAACATTATATTTAAAAAAAACTAATATTTAAAACAAATAAAATTTTGAGAGTTTAAGATGGAATAAATAAGTATAAATCAATTTTGGGGCTACAGCACTTATGTTTAATTTAATTTTGTTTTGGTCACTTAGTTATCCTTTTTTAAAAATTTAAAAAAGAAGTTTTTTTTTTTTTAAATTTTTTAAAACCCTAAAATAGAATATCCGAAACCAAAGAATAAAAACCTCAAAAAGAAGCGCATAAATTTCCCCGTAGTTTTTATGGGGAAAAAATGTCTGACGTCACGGGTACAATGACACTTAAACAGTTGGGGGGTACATGAGAGAAATATAACGGTAAAAATTCAGTTTTCGGGGGAAAAAAAAATTATAGTATAACTTTAAATTCAGTCCTGGAAAACGCCCCTTTTCAAGGGTTTTTTTTAGTTTTTTTGGGGGTTGGGATGCTCAAAAGATTAGTTATTTTGAGAAAAATTTTTTTGGGCAAAGGATGTTTAAGGATTAAATGTTGAAATTTTTCTTAAAAAAATTAATATTATGAAATTTTTTTGTGAACAATTAAAATAAATAAAAATTTATTTAAAAATTGAATAAAACAATAAGTAAGTTATTTTGGTTTTGAGGTTTCAGTACCTATGCAGAATTAAATTTTGTAATCCATTTTACGTCTAACTAATTTGATTTTTAAAACATTTTTGGAAAAAAAAACGAATAATATACAGTTTTTGTTTCCCGTTAATTACTTTATGTACATCTCCTTTTAAAAAAAAAAAAAAGAAAAAAAAAGTTTTCAGGTATGGATTTTTATGAGTTTCAAAAATTTAGTGGAAAAATGTTTTTTTGAAAAACTACCAACATTAATATATTTATATAAATGATATCCTTTCTTTTTTTACTGAAAAAAACTACAATGTACTTTAATTTTTTTTTTAAAAAACATATAATTTAGCATTTCCCATATTGGTAACAACAACAAAATTTTTTTTAGTTAGAATATATTAATAAACAATGTACAGCATGCTTTAATAAAAAGAGGTTTTCCCCTTAAATTAATTAAATTTGAAAGTAGGTTTTTATGATTTGGAAAATAAACTCAATAGAATTTTGGGAAAAAATAGAGTGGGAAAAACTTGAAATCAATGGGCCCAAACACACTAAAATAAACAATTTTGGTTTTTTTTAACCGTTGTATCAGCCAAATGGAATAAATTCAATAATAAATAAAGGGGGATTAAAAAAAACTCGACACGTGTATCTATTTTTGGGTTGGTTTTTTCATAAATACTTTTTTACAGGGTGTGTCATGTAATAGTGGCCAACACAACTTTCCTTTTTCCCAAAGCCCTGATATTAGTCAATTTTTGGGTTCCAGGGAAAATTCTACAAGGTTCTATTTTTAACTATTTTGGAAATATTAGGGGTTTTTAAAAATTGTGTTGATGCTTCCACTTTCTTGAAAGTTACGGCATATACCTCTAGAGGCAGCCTTGGGAAAAGCGTACAAGAGAGAAAAAGGAAAGGATATAACCCTACAGCTATCTTCTTTCCCCGCACAGCCGAGCGGCACGGCTGCCCTAGTAGGTATATGCACAAAAAATAACCCCCACGAAAGTGGCAAAGATGCAAAAGGGAATAGATGCAATAAACCTGAAAACGCTTAATTTTACGAAACAGTTGAAGATAGGTATAGGACTTTTACATAAAAAAGTTGACACTGGCCCCCGCCATAACACACCCCGTATAAACAGTTTTAGTTGAAAAAAAGCAAATTAAAAAAATCAATCGACATGTCCGAGCATTTTTTCCAAAAACCCCCATTTATTTAATATTGAATTTATTTTTTTGGCTGATCCACATTATTTCAAAAATTAACATCTAAAGTTTCCCATTGTGATCTATAATTTTTACAAGTTTACAATTATATGCACATTTAGTGTTTTTTTTTAAAAGATACCCAAAAAACGAACGAAACGAATGAACAGCACATAAAACTCAACAAAGCACAAAAGAAACATGTAACCCCGGACAAAAAGCGCCGGTAGGGGGTTGACAGTTAAAACTTTCCCCCACCAAAAATTTTGGGACTAAAAAGCGCTTTTTATTAGTTTATATTTTTGGAAACAACAATTCACATTTCAAAGCAGAACCCGTCTAGGGGCCCGTTTTGGGGTGTAGCGGCTCCTTTGTTGTGATTTTTTGCCGAACTTATTTTGGGTTTAAAAAAAAAATTTAAAAAATTACCTTGTTTTGGCAACTGCCAAAAAATTTATTATTTATATAACAGAAGAAAAGATAATAGAATATCTCAAAAGATTTTTTATCGTAAAAAAGAATTGCAATATAATTGGGTTATTGTCGGTACTTTAGTACAACAAAAAAGGAGAGCACCGACAACTTGGATATCTGCGGGATAAGGGGCTTTTTCCAAATTAGTTTTTTTTGAATTTATAAAAAAAAAATTTTGCAAAATAAAATTTAAAAATACTTTATTATACCTAATAAAAGATTGTTTCTTACGTCTTAATTTAAATTTGCTCGTAAATCGATTTCCCAAATATTTGTTTTGTATGCAAATATTTTATTAAAATGTTTAATACATATTGTTAAAAAAAATATTTTTTTTCCCTTTCCCAAAGGATTTTATAAGTAATATATAATGTTTTTTGTTTATATTTAGGTTTTTTTTTTTGTTATTTGAAATCCAATAGTGTTTACTGTTTTTAAATAGTACAAATGTTAGATATATTAGGACCATTCGTTAAATTTTGTTTAATAAAATAGGACTTTTTTAAAAAAAATAATAAGTCTTTTTTGGGTATTTTTTATAATCCCCCCATTTTTTTTTGGGCATGTTGGAAATGAGGTAGGTTTTTTAAAATGAGTGGTTTTTTTTCGCCCTCACGCCCAGCCCGTTTCGGCTATTGTGGCTCACCCCTTTAGATTTCCCCAAAAGGGATGGGACTTTAATGAACCGATACCAGATTGGGAGAGAGTTCTTACCCCTCTTACTGTGTCTCCACGGACACGAGCACAATGTTTTTTGATGTTCGGGGTTCCCTGTCCCCCGGAGAGTATGACGAGCAGACGATTAGATCCGTCATGCCCTTCCCCCGGTCTAGTGAGGGGGGGTAGCAGGGCCCCAACAGGAACCGATGTTTTTCTGAGGCCGCATCTCCGGCCTTACCTTATGAAAACGGTCCTATCCGCTTTCCGTTTAAACCCTTTTCCCCCGTGAAACAGGCGCCGCAAAAGGCGAAAAGGGGGAAAAGCCGGCCATAAATAGTAGTAGTGTGATATGAATCACAAACATGTTTAATCGTAAAAAAATGTTAAAACTAAGAAAAAGTTCATTTAAACATTTTTTAAAGCCCCCCCCCCCTTGGGTTCATTTATTCATTACATAAGCGCTGTGTAAGTCCCTTTTTTCCCTTAAAAAATAAAACTCTATGAAAAATGTTACTATTATTATTGACTGTTATTATTTTAACAAATTAAGCAGTTAAGATTTTAAAAATTTCATAATAAAGCGTTTATTTCTCAAGGTGGATTGAGGCACTTAACAGAGAGGGGGGTAAACCATTTTAACAGAATTGTAGGATTGAGATAGTTAATCCTGCTTTTTTTCCAAATTGACTTTTTTGTCACTTTTGGTGCCTCAATGACTTCAATCTGTGAAATAAACGTTTTTACTGAACTTTTTTGAAATAAAACCCAAAAATGACAAGATTTTTGATATACCTGAGGTTAATAAAATTGCTTATTATAAATTAAATAAAGTTGTGATTTGTTTGTTTTTTTATTTAATTTTATAACTAATTTTTTGTTTTTAAAAAAAAGAGAAATTTAAAATACATGTTAAGAGTAATATATTTAAGTATGAAAAGAATACAGACCTCACAAACAATAATTTTTGTAATAAAAAAAAGCCTCCTATCTTAATAATTAAAAACAACAATATTTTCCCTATCACTTTCATCAGCAGAAACTGTTGGTTCATCAAAAACCAAAATTTTTAAAGGGGTACTTTTTAAGCTTTTAGAAATGTTTTTTAAATTTAGATTAAGGATCAGAAATATTAAAGATTACAAAAATATCCTCCATTTTTTGTTTTCTTGAAAACTTCCGTGCATGAAATTTTTAAATTTTTTAATATCTTTGTTTCTTGATTCCTGGGCTTCCTCCCCAAAAGTTTCCCAATTGGAACCATAAAATATGATATTATATCAGAACTGTGCTTTAAAGATTTTATGGAGGGAATTTGGGCATATTGTACCAGGATACAATTCTACAAATTTTCGGGCCCGTCTCATGACAGTAGTTTTTAAAACTATCAATTTTTATATAAAAACCACTAGAAATTGTTAATAAAATTACTCGAATCTAAATATCAAATTTTGATCAACCCCAATTTTCCCAAGTTTTAGAATTCTCAAAAAAAAGGCAGCAGTGTTGCCGTCATTGTACTTCCAAAAACCGGTTTTTGGGCTATCAACCAATAGTCCCATTTTTTTAAAAATAAGTCTTGGATTCGTTTTTTTTGGGATTTGCAAGTTTTTCTTTTTTTTTCCTGGCCTCGCGCTTGCCATTGCTTAAATTCCATCAAAAATAGATGGCCAAACACTAAAAAAAAGAACCAAGCATGTAAAGATGACAAACCAAATTGATATCTAGATTCGTCAGTAATTTAAAATCTTCTCATATTGTTAAAATCTTTTTGGGTGTTAGATTACCAAAAAAGCACTTAGTTAATATTTTCAGTTTCAGCATTACACAATTTGCCATCTATCATTGTAAATATAAAATGTATTTTTTAAAAAAACATCGTTTCCTTGAATATCAAGCTTTGTTGGTTGCAAATCTGAAATTTGTTGGTCAAAAAATTGCTTTTCTCCTGATAGCTCTTTTGTTTCGTGCCTAAACTGGACTCTAAGGGTCTACAGAATCGTGTGGAGGAAGGTCTGGGGTTTTCCCGATTAAAACTTTTCCGATTTCGAGTCCCCCTTAATGAGCTGGATTGGCACCATTGATGTTAAAAAAATATTAGCATCTGAAATATTGGGCCTACAAACTGCTGTTTGATTTACTCACCCCCGAACTCGTCCACCCCCCCTTTGCAAATTAAATGTAAATTATTATAATTTTCTTGGTTTAAAGAATTTAAACTTTTTAGGGGCCAAATAACCTTAAAGATGTATGATCCAGCACACTTTTAAGAGGCATTCCTTCTGGGTAGCATCTTTTTTCGCGGGTTACGGACTCATAATTAGAAAAGAGTTTACCCTTTTTGGCTTTTTTTTTTTTTTTTCCCCCGCTTTTGCCCAAATGGTATTTCACATTCTTTTTGAAAACTTTTTATTTTTGATGCACGGTTGGTGTTGAGAATGCATATTTAACACATCTGTTCATCCCGTTTTCCTTGACCAAACCATTTTAGACAAAAAGGGGCTTGGGGGTTGACCCTCGCAACGGGTTAGTTCTTCTTCTTTTTTATCGTTCACTCAAATCTAAAAACCAGTGAATGGCCTCCCTTACTCGATGAGGTTGTATCCTGCATTTCGCTGGTTGAGCTTATTTTTTTCGAAAAAACCCAACCAATATTTAAAAATTTATTTTTTTTTTCAAATGCAGTTTTTTTTCTTGATGCTGTTGACCATTTTGGTCATATTTCTGGATGAATTTTATAAGACTTTGAAGACTCTTCTGACAAGGTTCAACTCGCATGGTAGAGGGCATTTTTTCCCAAAAAACACTGCTCCATTCTTTCCCTTGGGCTGACAAATTCTTTAAAAATTGACAAGTTGGCCTTTAAAAAAAGATTTTGTTGCAGACCTGAAAAAAAAAGTTGTAATTTTGTTAATTATTTTTTTACAATAGCCTATGTTCATGGGGGGTAATGTAGGGTTCTAATGGTAAAAAAATTTTAATCGATCCCTGTTCGGGTATTCAATTCAAACAAACAATCAAATCTTTCCCCTTTATAACATTTGTACAGATTATACTTTTAATCAATGGACTTAAAAATTTAAATTAGAAAATCTTAAAATTGAGACCGTGGAAGAATTGAATGTTAATTTAAAAAATACATTATCAATAGCTGTTTGGGTTATAATTTATATTTTGAAACTACATGAATGATTGTTAAAACTGTTTCTTTAATTTTGTTCAATGTAATTTAAAAAAATATTTTAAATAAGATTTCGCCATTTTAAAAAATTGGGGCCATATTGAATTTTTAAAATATGGCAATTTTTTTATTTCTCTATTTAATTTTCTATAAAATAATGTTTTTTTTATAAAAAATTTATTTATTCTTTGTTAGTAGGAGAAAATTATTTGTTGGGTTTTGGGGCCCATTTTATACGAATTTGGACCCAGACCATAAATTTTTAAAAATATTTTCTGTCAAGATCGCAAATTTTCGCAGCAACTTAAGATGGGGTCTTAAAAACATTTAAAAAATAATTTAAAAACTAATTTAAATGCGGGGAAAATTTCGGGGAAAACATACTTTTTTTTAACAAAAAAATGAAAAATTGAAATTAAAAAAAAAAATTTAAATTTTTAACTTTTCGAACACCAATATAAAAAAAAGTAAAAAAATATTTTAAATAAATATATAGGACCAGAATAAAAGGGTCCATAGTTATTTTTTCAAAATTTTCACCCCTTTGCCGAAAAACTGAATATAAATTACTAATTTTCACAGGCGCTTTTGAATCACAATGAAATAGTCTCCACGAACATCAGCTTTCAACTAAAATATTTCTGCAAGTGACAAGACTAAAAATAAAAGGGTGATTGTTTATTATACCCAGGTAACTAGATAAAGGAAATTATACTCAGAATACTTAATTGCGAAGTTTATTTCCGATTTATGGCCGGGTTTTCCCCGAATTTCGCTTGTGTGCCGGTGACTTCAGGGGCACCACGGATTCACCCGTTTCGGTCGGCGAAACCTTTGTCCTGTTTGTGACCTTGAGTGGCACCTCTCGAAACGATTTATCCGTTTCGGTCAGCGCACTTTTGTCACTTTTTTCCTATGAAAGCGGTTCTGTCCGTTTTCGTTTGGAGCTAGGGAAGTAATAGTCCACCACGGCAGAGCCCCGCATTACCGCAGTAAGGCTAGATCTAATAAAACCCGAGAGGTCGCCCTGTATCTTAGAGGCACCGTTGGAAAACACCTGTTTAAAGTCATTCACTCATCAGCACCGGAAGCTAACACCTTGAGTTAAGCCTTGTGTTCCCTCTTAGCTTCGAATCCCGTTCCAATACCTATTTACCCTTTCTTGCAACCCAAAAACGTGCCCGCGGTTGGGTGCAAAGTAGATTGACATGTTTTTTTTGTCATTTTGTTCCATTTTACGACGGATTTACTAATAAAAAAAAAACAAACAATTTTCTATTTTTCGTCAATAAAATGCATTTATTTAAATTTAGCAATTTCTAATGATTTGTTTTATGTTCTACGTGTAAAGACAAAAATTTAAAAAATAATAATAATAATAATAATAATAATAATAATAATAAAAATATCAATTTCTGGATTTTTAAAATTAAAAAAATATATTTTTAATCGAAAAATTGAGCTTTTGAGTTTTTTTTTAATGGTTCTATTATTGATAAACTTTAAGAATAAAATATTTGACAACCTAAAAAAAAATTTAAACATGTTGATTTTAGGGCCGATTCTGAAAAATTACCCTATTTTGATTTTGTCTTAAATTGGGTTGTTCTATTTAAAAATTAAGATAATAATTATTTTAAACTAAAATGTCTATTCAAACTTTTTTTTTTTGTTGTTGTTTTGATCAGAACTAATTACTTTAATTCTATCGAATAGACTTTTTTCCACCCCTTTTTAATACATGAATCACCACATCACTATAGAATATATCAACAAATTATCTTCATTTTTTTCAAGGATTGGTTTAAAACGACTAAAAATAACCATAACCTATTTTATGTAAAAGTAAAATTATTGCCCCATTAAAAACACGTAAAAATTAAAATAAAAAAACGAACTACTTAAGAAGGTCTAACAACTAAAAACTCTTAAACCTTAATATGTCAAAATCACTTTGATATTTTTATCTTCAGCTCTTTTTAAGTGTGCCGCTGTAACCAGAAGCCAAAAATTAAATAAGAATATAACTTATATACTAAAGTTTTTTAGATAAGCGGGTAGGCCTTTTTAAAATATGCATAATAATATGGATTAGTTAGACGTGTCTTTTTATAAAGTAATTTGTTAAATAGAAAAATAGTGGTAGGGTTGCTCTTAATAAAAAAAACCCCCATAAGACCAGTTTTTGTGGTCTAAGAAGTTTGAAGGTAAAACTTTAAATTTTAATTACCGGGTGTTTTTCTATGAAAAAATTGTCTATTACTTGATAGTTTAGGGAAAAACGTATTTCTTTTTTTTCTTCTACTCGTAATTAGTAAAACCTGTAGTAAACAACAGAGACGGCTTTAGGAGTTGTTAAATTGTTATAGCTTCGATTTTGGCATTTGCTCACAAATTAAAACAGATATTTGACATTAAGGGTGTTCTTTCCTACGTCCTATATTGAAAAATGTTTGCCTCCTAAAGTTAATCACTCTGAGGGATATTTTTTTCTGGATTGTCTCTAGAAAAAACAATATCTATTAACCTAAAAATAGGTCCACTTTATATTAAACAAGATGTTTAAATTATTGAGGACTCTTTTCACCCTGGATCATTATCGGCTTTTTGGGTGCTTGCCCCGGAGCCAAAACACTCGTGTCTAGCGACACCCCGCTGACGAGCTTCTCGACAGTGTTTACACATGAAACATGCTTTTTTTTGGAGGGTCTCGGCTAAAAAATTACATTTTAACGTAAAAATTTGGGGTCTTTTTTAATACGCCCCCGCAAAATCGTTTTGCTAACCAGAACTAACCATGACCGACTAGAACTTAAGGCTTTTGAATTTGTCTTAATTATTCGTAGAAGTTATAAACAAAATTTTAACAACGTATTAGTAAAAATCCGGGGAATATTTTTTAACACTTGTAAAAAATTTATAACTTGTTAATAACTGTCATGTAGGAATAATTTAGACAAATTAAAAAGCCTGGTTCTAGTCGGTCATGGTTAGTTCTGGTTAAAAAAGTCTTTTTATTTTCCCAATTATATATTAGACGTAAAAATGCGGTTGATTTGCTTTTTTTACATTAAATGCTATATTTAGAAAAAAACCCTGCATAAAAAAGCGTTTCATGTGTCAAACTATCAAAAACTCGGCAGGGGAGGGGAATTTGCTAGACCAGTGCCAGGACTTAGTATGAAGGCGTTAAGGGAGGGGGTAGTACAAGATAGCAATTTTTCTATATAACATCCCTGGTGACCAGTGGCGCAGTTAAGGGGGCCCCAAAGAGACTTCGCCCCTAGCCAAAACTTATCACCCCGAATTAAATAATCTTAAGCAAGTTGAATTTATTAATTGTACTTAACTAAGGCTTGGGGAATCGTCTAAAATTACAGACTCTTGGTAAACCCCCAAAAGCGCCGTCTAGTTGCGCCCCTGGTGGTGGCACTACCGCGTTGCCTATAATTGCATGTGTGGGTACCTGGACATCGATGACGAAACTAGAGGAAAATGGGTTAAACATTCATAAACGCGGCACCCATGGTACTTAGTACTTAGGCTTTATAAAAATCGTTATGGGAGTTTCTAAATGTGTAGAAACATTCTTAGTTCGAGTAAGTCGGATATTTAATATTTTGAAAATTTTTATTTTAAATAAGTAGATATCTTTTTTGGGGCCGTCGTGGCAAGGAAAGAGAAAGAAGAACCACAGATAACCTTTCTAGCTCCACCGTGCTGATTTGTCGACAGGGAGTCGCCGAGCGAAGTATATACCCTTCAACCGAGCAATCAGGACGTTGGAGCAGAGATAAAGGTTATACTGTGATTTTTCTTTCGAACGCTTGTTCGCACTACCGAGCGGCAAAGGCTGCCTCTATAGATATAGCCGAAGTAATTTAACAATTACTTCAGGGCCGACTCTCGAACCGATGGTTATATCGCAATATTGAACTTTGTCAATTTTCCATCTGAGAACAGGGCCGTCGCCAGAAAAAATGCAAGAGGGGTCAAAAAGTTTAAGTCAATTTACTAGTCTAGAATTGATTAAATTAAAAACACAAATAAATATACCACAACTTTAATTTCTAAATAATAATTATACTCATTTAAATTTTAGCCAATATTGTCGACGGACACCCCGGCGACCCGTCCCGAGAACGCACTCGACCCTGGAAAGCGCATCCTTAAGAAACTGGGAGTATTTTTAGTCACAATTAATATGCAACTTTTTGTTTGAAATAAGAGACATTGTGACAGAAGTATTTAAATATTTTTTCAAAGCTTTCAAAACTAGGTAAATGATTTTTCTTGTTATCAAGATAGGTTGGGTATCATTAAAAATCCCCTCCCAAAAAATAAGAATATTTTTGACGAGTTTTTACAAGCTATCAAAGTTGTAAGCACCAATTCTACAACACACAGTCATTCAATAATATTGCGGTTGTTATAAGAAAAATGCATTTGACTTATTTTCCTGTAGAAAATCAAGCTTATTGTGTTGTTAGATATGCGCATATTTATTTTGTATTTTGTTATTGGGGTGGGTTTCAAAAAATGCAGTAATTTTTATAGCGTAAATACATGTTTTTGTACGATAATAACGATGCTAGCGCGGATCTAGGATTTTCCCAATTTTTTATCCAAAAGTGAGACATCGGGCCCACACCAAATAAATACCAGATACTATTGGAACACTTTTTTTAAAAAAGTATTTTGGAATTTGCAAAAAAGATTTTCTGGGAGCCCCCCAGTAAACACTCTAAGTTTGAAAAGCGAATTCTCTAAATTATGTATCTTTTTGTGTTTAATCAAATTTTATCGTCAAATCCCAAATTTTGCCAAATTATATCTATTTTTATAAAAACCAGAGTTAGTTAAAATTTTTATCCAAAAAAAAAAAAAAATCATATGCCTTTAATTTCAAAAATGCAGATTGACATTTGGGATCTGACAATAACATTTGATCAAACCCGCAAAAAAAATCAAATAAAGGATTTGCTGTTGAAAGCTCGATTTTTCCCCAGGAGGCGTTCTCCCAAAAAAATTTTAAGCAAATTTTGAAATGATTTTTTTGTGGGGTCCCATGTCTCCCCTTTTTAAATAAAAATTTTGAAAATCCTAAAGCCATCCTAATAATTATTACAGAAAAAAAACCCCATTGATCCAATCATTTTAATTCTCCATACGCCCTATAATATGTATCATAACTCCTAATTTAATATAATTTTTTTACTAGCAAAAAATTAATTTTTAAAAAATTTAAATTTTCGTAAATTTGGCAATAATAAATAAAATTAAGAACGGAATAAAATTTTGTATTTTTTTAAAAACCTATTAGGTAACAAAATTCGGTGTCACGAAAAATCGTTTGCCGGAAATCGACCTGGGTTTGTTTTACACCTGGACCTAATTCTAGGTAAGCGCCATATGTTTTAAAACGACACAATGGTGTTGTCTATCTTTCTTTTACGTGTATAGGTTACCTGGGACCCTTGGGGGAATCCCAGCAGTGGCATTATAAAAGCGTTATTCTTAGAATTTATTTTAAGGGACACTGCTTATCTTCATACTTATTAGATAAAGACAATACATACGCAGACCATTATTCTTTGGGTTGGTGTTATTTCAACCAGTAAATGTAAAACGGTTTTTATAAAAGTTGTTTATAGGGAAAGCATTTGAGCCTAATAAAATATTTGAAATGGTTCTATTTTATTTTTATGGCCTATTTATAAGGAAGGAAGAAAAGATTTTTTATAGAAAAAAAAATTTATTAAGATAACTTTTAAATAACATTATTCACATGAGGAACAAATACAGCCGCTTCTCTAGAAACAGAACAATTTTTATAGTTAATACTATAAATATACACAATAATATATTCAAACGTCTTACTATTATTAAGTCTTTTAACTTGCCCAAGGGTTAAGTAGTCAGCGAATCTACAAGGTGCCGCAAATTACAGAACCACTAAATTAAGTTGCTTCCCAATAAAAGTAAAGTAAAATAGCGGCTTCACACATTTAAAATAAAAGGGAAAAAAAACAACTTTCCATTAGGAGCAAATGAAGTGATTTT
>JAHBCN010023466.1:0-12542 GCA_019359885.1 Listronotus oregonensis | reverse complement strand
AAACCACCGTTGGGGTGGCTGTTCTTAAGTAGGGGATCAAGGTAAAAGTTTATTTAAAAATCTCAATCGAGACTATCGCACATCCCGATCAAACCGTAGTATCTTAAAAAGGGTATACCCAGATAAAATGGTAAAATGGCTTCCATGGCAATTGTAAAAACTATTTGGTTTAAAAATGGCCCCTTTGAAAATATCATACATCCCATTTTTGGAAAATTTTTAAACGGTTTTTGAATAACTCGAAAAGGTTATAATTTTTCAAATCGATTATTTTAACAACCATAACAGAAAAAAATGAAAAATTTTTTCAAATAATATTTTATTTTTTTAACATTTTCACAGTTTTTTTAAAATGGTTAAAAAAATTTAAAAAAATTTTTTGGTAGGTTTTTATCCGTGTTCCAACACTTTTTTAAAACCCATTTTTAAAGGGAAATTTAAAGGGAATTTCCCATCCCACTTTAAACCTCAAAAAACGGGATCAAAAAAAAAAAAAGGGGGTTTTTTTGAGAAATTTAAAAAGAAAAAAAAAACCTTCACGCATTTGCCTAACTCTCAATGTATTCTTTATTCCAACCTTAAAGTATTTTAGAATATACTTATTAATAAGCTTTTCGATTTCCCAAAATGTAATTTTTTTTTGTATATTTTTGAGCCTTTGGGAATTAAAAACCCTTGGTTAAAATTGGAAGATTTTTTAATTTCATTACTGGGATTTCCCATTAAAATCATATTTCTACCATTTACTTAAGTAATGAAATAATTATTTTAAATATTTACATATAAAGACAATGTATTATTCAATAATAAATATAAACTTGAAGTTATCACTTGTAATTAATTGATCTTCATTATGTACATTGCCGTCATTGATTTAATAGGTATAAAAACAAATATATACGTAACGCTCGATACTTTATATGCATATAAAGAAACAGGTTAAGACGTGTTTATTGTTTGCGCAGCAAAGATGACAATAGCAAACAAACGAAAGTCAGTTCTTACAACCAGAGATCTAATGAAAATTTAATTTTTCACTTCCCAACATATCGCCCACTCTCAGCCTTCCCTCCCCATTGATTAAAATTGATTTTTTTGAGGGAGATGGCGAAAAAAGACCCCCCCCCACCACTGCAACCCTTTCCCGATTTATTTTGGTTTTTCCCATTGTTCTTTGAGACCTTGGGCCAAGCCCCCTCTTCAACTAGACTCCCAGAGTCTCGACATAAAACCCCCCTAAACCTTTCCGGTTTTTTCCCCCTTCCCAAGCCTAGTAAACCTCAGCCGCATAGTGCCTTTGCAATGGCACCACCCATGGGGAACTGTTTCTTCAGCCTCCTGGCAGAACCTACACAGGCTATCCTCCACCAGGTTTATTCTTTCCAGGTGCTTGTTGAGTTTACAATGACCTTTAGTTTACCCACCGTTATCCCTTGGTTAACGGTTTTGGGGTCCCCGAGGTCCGATGTAAACTTGGCCGAGCAGGTCTTAATGAACTGCTTTGCCCCCGTTGTCCCGGTGTTTTTACCTACCAGCTTTGAAACCGTCTACCCAACTCTAATAGATGCTTTGAAGAGATCTGCCGAGATACCGCAGAATGGCTCCGGGCCTATCATTTCCGCGCTGATCCTCTTTGGCTAGGTCGTCGGCCTCTTCGTTACCTGATGGCTCCCCGTGGCCTGGTACCCAGGCTACCGTAAGTTTGTTTTCCGTTATTCTTTCCAGGGCCTACAGTCCCTGACTAGTTTGAAGTACTTTGGGAAATTGGATGGCCTCAAGGCCATCAGTTCCCATCACTACATACTTTAAGGTTAAAATAAAGAATACATTGAGAGGCAACTGGGTCAGCAAACTTCGTATTTTATTTATTGCTCGAAAAGCGCCTTTTTGATTTTGATCCGCTTTGTTGTATTGAAAGTACATGCTCTAATAGTCCAGTAACTGAAGAACTGAAAGTACCCAAAGCTGTAAATAGTCTGTAATAGCTTTCATTTGTGGCGGAATAGATCTTCGCGGATGCTTTTGAGCAAGAAAGTTTGTCACGATTCCGACGTGGGAACCTGCCGAAAATTAAGCCCCCCAAAAATGAGCGCGTTTCCTGCAAAATCTGCCAAAATATGTGGAGAATTAGAGAATTTTGTTTAGACAAAAATAAGATCACCCGAGATTCACAAAAATGGCTCTTTTTTTCTTCTCTCAACACCAATATTTTTTGCAAAAACGGTCGAAAATCCATAACATTTCACACTGGATACATGTGTTAAACGGCAGATGGGCAAATCAATTTTTTATCGAAACGCAAAAAAGTGAAGAAAATTTTCTGGGATCATTAAACACTTGCTGTTGTCCATTTAAAAAAATGTTAATAACAAACCATTTTTTCAAAATATCATAAAATCAATGAGATACTCTTAAAATATTGTTAAAAACATTAACCGGCTTTTTTAATAGTTCTAGAAAACCAGAATGAACTCAATCTTATATGCACATAGATAAAGCTCATTTGAGAACTTGAAAAATTAAAAAATGTACAGGGTGTCTCAAACTGGACGTCTTTATGGGAACAACCCTTATTTGAAGGAATAGAAAAAATTAATCAAGGTGTCCCGAGCTCAAATTCTTAATAAGAAAATTACTGGCGCTACCAAAACTTTGCCATCTCTTATCGTTTGGCCAGTAGAGGGCGTTTCTGAATTCCCGTCCATTTTTAAATGCCCTATAACTTTCTTATTAATAAATATAATTAATTTTGATAAAACCTTCTTATAGACTTTTCGTAGAATTCATTGCGATAGGCAGATTTTTTACAGGGCGTTTAGATTTTCGTGCACCACCCCAAAATCAATTTTATATGGATCAATTTATATATTATAAGATTTTTGAAAAGCTGGTAAATTTCAATTTTGATGTATCACTTGTTATGTTTGTCTTAAAAACCATTAGCAGTATTATTGATTTAAAAATTAAAATAATGTGCCTACAGAAATCAACATTGCCATGAATAATAAAATGACAGGATGCTAACATGTTATGATTAAAGCTAATATATTTAGTGTTGTTATGTAAAAAGCAGTAGGCCGTGCATATGATTTTTTTGTTTTAATATTTTAACAGCTAGAAAAAAGTAATTTAAATAAGTTTTTAAGAAAGGTTTTTGAAAAGTGTTAAAAATGTATGAAAATTTTGAAAAGTTCAACATGCTTGAATGTTACAGAAAGGCAACAAAATGCTTAGGCGTGGCAAGAAACTTGTATTTTCAAAGATATCCCGGACGGCAGCAACCATCCAGGGTTCTAGAGTATAGACTTGCCCATAATCTTCAAAATTTTGGCTCTTTCAACAAACCCAGAGCTAATTATGGCAGAAACTATAAAAACATGAAATTCAAAACTAAAATGAAGTAAAAATCAACCGTAACACTTTATATGAAAATAATGGTACAACTTCCACAAGAAAACTTAAAGCAGAGACTGGCATATCCAGAAGCAAAAACCAGAGGATTTTTTGGAAAAAAACAAATTTTAAGCCTTATCGAACTCGCAAAATCCATCATCTTCTCCTGGGGATTTTGATCGAAGAACTCGTTTTTGTGAGTGGTTTTTAAACAAAATACAAAATGAACCAAATTTTGCTTTAATTGTATTTGGTCTGTCGAAGCTTCGATTAGTAGTGCGGCATATTTAATCGGCTTACGATTACACTTGGTCCCAAGATGCGACTATCCAAAACGGACAATAATAATGATTTAGCTTCAATGTGTGGGTGGAAATTTTTTAGAGGACAATTCATTGGACTATACATTTATGATGAACCGTTGAATTCTAGACAATATTTGAATTTTAAGGGACCGGTTGAACCATTCTTGGAAGATATTCCCACAAATCTGATACCCAAAGTCTTCTTCCATGATGTGCCCTGCGAATTGTGCAAGGACCATAAAACGATTACCCAATGTCTAGTTTGCGAAAATTGGATTGAAATCCAGGGCCCATACAATGGGGTAGAATTAGAGACCTTACTTATAAGAACAATAATTTTAATAGCCGGGAAGAATTAGAAAGGGTTGCGAGGTGCGTTTAACAGCCCAAATATAGAACTCATTAATGCAGTTAATTCCTGTTAAAAGATGTAGAATTTATACAACAAAAATGGGAGACAATTTGAACATTTATTTTGTTAACATAATTTTATTTTATTTTTGTTTATTTGACACTGTTAACAATGCCATAAAATTTTATATTAGGACTAGGTAGAGTTATGTTTTTTTGTTAATATTGTTGGTTTGTTGTTGTTGTCGTTTGTGTTTTAGATAATTATTATTTTATTAGTCATGGCAATGTTGATTTCTGTAGGCACATTATTTTAATTTTTAAATCGTAATACTGCTAATAAGTTTTAAGATAAATACGACAAGTGATACATCAAAATTAAGGAAATTTTAATTAGCTTTTCAAAAATCCTATAATATATAGGGTGGTCCATATAAAAAAATATTTTGGGTGGTGCACGAAAATCTAAACGCCCTGTAAAAATCTGCCTATCGCAATGAATTCTACGAAAAAAAGTGTCTTGAGAAAGTTTTTGTCAAAATTAATTATCTTTATTAATAAGAAAGTTATAGTATTTAAAAATCGACGAAATTCGAGAAACGCTCTAGTGGCCAAACGATAAGAGATAGCAAAGATAGCAAGCTCCGGGACACCTTGGTCAATTTTTTTCATCCCTTTAAATAAGGGTTGTTGATACTTCGAAAACTATCGATTTTCTTTAAAAAATTATAAGGACCATTTTTGTAGATTACAATTTGTTTTTAGAGTAAATAAAATTCTCTAAATATGAACATTTAAGTGGTAGATATTAGCGGGAAACTATTTTTCGGGCCTTGAAAGGCCATTTTCAGCCTTTCCCACCTGTTATTGTTGATAAACATTTTTCGCTGAAAGCATCCCAAAGGTCTAAGAATTGGTGCCACAAGGGAAAACTGTACAGATTTATTTACAGCTTTTTTCCTTCATTTACTGGACTATAAGGAATATTCACAATGTTATTGGTTGGTGTAAGTATATTGATACACGGATAAAAACAATTACTAAAATATTTTGAACCTTTAAAAAACCAGAAATGTCAAAAATCTATAATATTCTTTAAAAAGTTCTTAAAGACTGGCATTGGTCTATTTTTATCTATTATAGTTTTTGACAAAAATTTATTTGAAAATTATAGTCCTTTGGGTGTGTTATTTCAACACCAAAAATCCATGCCAAAAAATAAAATATATGATGTTTTCAGAATGTGCTGGTATTAAAACTTATACTAGTTTTTACAATAGCCATTAAGGGTCATTTTACCATACTTAACCGGATACACCTTTAAAAACCCATTTTTTTACAGAAATAAAGACTCTAAGCTTTATTAACCCTTAACTTCTATAACCCCATTTGCATCAGTTGGCATATAAGTGGTCCCAGGACCCATTTTTTTTTAAATTTAAATGAATACAAAAAACAGTTTTTTAAACATTTATTTGTAAAAATTATTTATATGAAACATTTTAAAACTACTTGACATTTGAAATTATTTATTTACAGGATAGGCAAACCATGGCACATTGTAAACATATAGGTAGTTTACATACTGAGCAAGCATAGTTTGTTTTTCTGTCCTTTTTAGACGGGCACACTGCACACCTCTTCCTCTTTCTTGGTCTTGGTTTTTTTGAGGTGGTACTTTTCCAATTATATCCCGAATATGAAGGATCTCCAGCAATATTTCTTATCTGTCGAGGCACACTGTCGTTATAAATTCTTTTCGTTTATATATGGTGGGAATATAGAGATCTATCCAAATTTCTTAGAAACATGGAGCGAGATATTTTATTTCCATTATTGGAAAACTGGTAAAGGACTCTACTATTAACACCAGCAATATTTAAGATTGCGAAAAATAGCGTCATGGTCCATCTGCGGGGTCTGTCGAGCTGTTGAGTAGGTAGCACACTTCTGATCTAATGGCAATGACACCTGACTTGGTAGAGTTAAAATATGTTAATATCTGGTTTGTTTGTTTCATTGTCAATTTTCTTGTCATGGTGCATGGTAGAAACCAACACAACACTTTTCTTTTTTTGGTACGTGAGATACGATTGTAATGTCTGCCGTAAATCCAAAAACAGATGATCACTGATCTTTGTTTAGAAGGCAAAAATTTCGGGGAGGTATTTGCTTTTTTATTTTTTTTTCATTGTCCCACATGTTTAATTTTTTCTTCGTAGTTCTGTACTACTTCTATAGATGAGTACCAGGACAACTGATAAACCGTAATGTTACGGTTTGTAATTGCTAAATTGTCTAGCCATACGCAACACTACTTGTGGTGTGAAAAGTTATTTTTTTTTCTGTTGTAACGGATTTTTTCCGTATATACCTCCGCATTATACATGCAAAAAGTTTTTGAATCCGCTAAAACTTGCACTTTTAAACCATATATTTAGCTGGTTTGTTAGGTATGTACATATGCGAAAAAGCTGCATCTTCCTTTTGAATGGTACTAGATATCAATCGTAAGGAAGAAACCTGAGAGTAATTATTTTTACAATTCTGAACAAATCTATTAAAGATATGTGAAATAGGAGCAAGTTTATCTATTTTTCTTCTTTCGTTTCTTGTTTTGGAATCATCACACCTTACATGATAAAATAAAATAAAATCTAGCAAGTAGACATTGTACATCTAACAGATCACGACCTGTTCCATCAGTCGACCATATAGTGACCTTAAATTCGTGGCCTGACTTAAAATGCCTTTGCATAGAGGTAACCCTACAAAAGCTCTATGTCAACTTTGTCCACTAAATCAATAAATGCTGGGTCAGAAGGTTTGCCTCGAATTTTCCTTTTCGTCTAAATTTGCCATATTTGTTTCCATTTCTTGAATTTTTCGTTGGTGTGAATAACGAGTTCTTCTATCATCTCCGAGTAATTAGAAATCTCCAAGCTTCTAAAGCACTATCTGGGCGATTTAATTTGGCAGGGCCTCTCTTAGACCGCACGGTAATAATATTTCTTGGTCGTTTTGTTTAGAGGAGGATTTTTGACCACTTCATTTTATCTTTGCCATAGAAATAACCAGATAAACTTTCTTCCTTGCTTCATTGTTGATAGCATTGTCATTGAGTGGTTGCCATTCCATCACTGCTCAATCATGGTCGCTGAAAATTTCATGATCAGCTTTCTTATCGCTTTCTTCTCCATTTTTCATAATTTCTGTTCCTGCTTCAGCTTCATCGTTAGTAACAATACTAATACCCTGTGAACTACTAGCGTTGTTAGCTTCTGTGAAATCATCTTTCCAAAATCCTCAGATTGAAACATAGCAGCTATGTCAGCATCAGACAGTAGTTCTTTGAGCCCATCTGAAACAAAAAATAAGCTTGATTTTAACTGATGATTGTTCATTACGCTTGAAACAACTTTTTTTATTGCATTAATCTTCTTTATTCTGCCCAGAAGAGAAACTCAGAATTACATTAAGTTAATTGTGTAAGTGCCTAATACCATTAAAAAAAACATTTTTGCTGTTACTACCTTTAATCTTTATTTTAAATAAAAAGTCGTACTATAATTGGGTCTACTAGACCGACACTCCTGCAATCACACAGGTTAACAACTAGCGTGTAAGTATTCGAACCATGCTTTAATCAATGACTCTGACATACAGGAGAATATACGGACATACGGACATACGGAAGCGCGAGAGTCGTCTTAAAGAAATATGAAGGAGGGGGTAAACGACAGGCTTCGGGTCTCTGAGAGACCCGACTTATAGAACCAAAGATGTACAACACCGTTAGTCTAGACGAATCGGTGCATGGGTACCAAAACCACTCCACTTTAATTTTTTATACGATTCTCTTTAATTTCCCAACTGATGGTATAAATGCATGTTGCCAGTGGGCCACCAGGTGTCATATTGTTTAAACCCATTGCATGAATTTAACCGAATTTTTTATATTCTCGAGAAATCATAAATTTGGTACTTTTGACCCATGAAAAATATATTAAGAAAATGAATGAAATATAAAAAATATATTTTTTATTCTTATAATAGTTATTAGCATTCTAATGAGATTTGATTTTTTTATTGTTTATATTTGTTTTTTAATGGTTTATTAAGCGCGCTCATTAAAGCTTTAACAATTTTTCTAAAATTGATTTTAGAAAAATAACTTATAAAACAAATTGTAGATAATTTAATTTGTAGTAACATTGCTCTTTTAACAATTTTGATAAAGTTATAGTTTTTAAGATAAAGATAAAAATGATTCAGAACAGAGAGGCCATGCGCGTATATGAGTCGGGGAGACGGCGATACTTAAAGGTAAGGGACGCATACTTGTGAGCGCGCTTAAATTTAACAGATATAAACAATAAAAAAAAACTAAATATCAATTTACGATACTATTAACTATTGCATAAAGAATAAAAAATACATTAAATTTTATTCTTTTTTTAAAATATATTTTTCATGGGTGAAAAGCACCCAAATTTGAGATTTTTCTAACTTAATATCTCCAAAAATATTAACTTTATCGTAAAAAGACATAGGATCTTTTTTATTTGTATTTTAATAAAAAATATAAAAAAATTGTCCGGTTAAGAAATAACAATTCGTTGCAATTGTTTAAACAATTTTGGTAATATAAAATTTCAATATATTTAAATTTTTTCCTTAAAATTTTTTACAGGCATGGTTTTAAATCCCCCGAAATTTTTAGGGATTTAAAAAAATTTATTTTTGGATGTGTTTGGAAAAACCGTAAAAAAACTCTCTCAGGTAAAAAGATCTTAATTTATGACCATAAAAATTGAAAAAAATTTAAGTAATGCGTATGCCCTATTCTAAATTTCTTTTAATTTTATATAGTAATTAATTAAGATCTGTTTTAACTGTTAGAGTTTTTTAAATAATTTCCGGTTTTCATTAAACATCAATAATAAATTATTTTATTGTACACCTAATTAATGCGCAGTAACAGCTATCCCGGTGATAATCGTAAATATTTTTATTTTTAATTGAACTTACAAAAGAAAAGAAATTTAAACTGTCAACAAAGATAACACAAATTAAAAAAAACTTGATTTACTAAAATTAACAAATTAATATCGATCATATCGATATTCGATATACATAATACATCCCTACACTTAATAAAAAGGCATAATAATCATATCAATCAAATCATAAAACATTAGAACTTTTCAAAAATTTAACATATTCAAAATTTACAGTCAATAAATTAAAATTCTTTGCCAAGCCAGCATAGTACACAACTAGCAGTACATAAAAATATCCAGAAATCCGAAATTTATAAGTAGCAAATCAAGTTAAAAAAAAAATTAAAAAATATATCATCAATTAATTATCCAAGCAAAAAAAAACAAAACTACTTTTACTAAATATGATGAGCAACAAGCCAAAGGACCCCAAGCCTGGCTCAAACCAAAATCTTGGTCTTGGTCTTGGTCTTGGTCTTGCTGCAAAAGTCTTGCTGGTCTTGCTTTTTTGGTAGTAATAAAAAATTTAAACTAAGCAATCTTAAATAAAATATAAATTTTTTTAATACTTACAAATAAATAAAGATGGAGACTATATTTTTGCTTTAAAATTTTAAAATATACAATTTTAACCTTACATGTAAATTTAAATTATTTGATTAAAAAGGATATTTTAAATGTAGGGGTTTATTTATTTATACCCTTCATTTTAGTGAAGGAAATATTTAAATTTTTTTTAAAGAAACATATAAAATTACAAATGAGTATTAAGGGCAAAAAAAAACTTTTAATTTGAAACAGATTTGAAATTTCCATGAAAATGATTCTGATATGTAAACTTTGGGTTTTCAATTAAAAAAAAAGGTATTTAGGAAGCTTTTCAGTTAAAAAAACTTTCTATGCTCAAATTAGTCAAACATTTGCCGTACAAAGTTTGTACTATTTTATAAACATTCTGCATATACAAGGTGGCTCGATAGTGCGAAAAAGATCGATATACCCGAAACCGTTCATAATGGAAAAAAACTGAATATAAAAAATTATAAAAAAAAGGGCGAAAAGTAAAATTATTTTTTTTATTTCAAAATTTTTCCCAAAAAATCCCTACCACTCAAGAAAACTTCCTTTTTTTTAGTTTTTAAACCCTAAAATAGAAAAATATAACAAAAAATTTTTTTAAAAAAAATCGTTTCCCCCGTATATTATGCTGAAAATTTTGAACTTTCATATGGTTCAATGTCGACGTAGATGGTTTTTTATATATCATTTTCGGTTTTGACAAAAATGACGTCATCATTATACTTTTGGATTGTTTTGACTTTTCCGTCTAAACCGGAAGAAATTTTTAAAATCCATTTATATAAAAAGTAGTCCTATATAAAATGACAAATATATTTTTTAAACCATCACTTTTACATTTATATCTTAGTTTAAAGGAGCAATCTAATGATGCCATTTTTACAGTGTGGCACAAAAATAATGTTTTCCTGGATTTTGGAAATTTTTGATCCAGAATGGCATCACTAGATACCAAATTTAAAAAAAAACATTAGGAATAGGTAAGTAATTTTCAGTTTTATATTTTTGGTACTCTTATTTTTTCTCTGTCGTAAACGGTTTTGGAGATATCGAGCTTTGTCGGACCATTGAGTCACAATCTTATTATTTTTGAAACATTTATAATCAACTAGTTATCGTTTTTAGATAATTTTTTAAAAAACAAGTGATCGATTTAATTATTATTTTATTAAAAAAACCTGTTACTCATAAAATAATCGCCTTTTAAGAGTTCTCGACACATTTTTTGTCATGTCTGTATGAAATACCCTGTATATTAAATATAAAAATTGAATATTATAATTTAAAAAAAAGTGACAAAAGGCAAAGTCTTGCAGGTCGGTCTGGGTCTTGCGGCTTGGTCTTGGTCTTGCATACCCCGGTCTTGGTCTTGGCCTTAAGCGAGGGGGGCTGGTCTTGGTCTGGGGCAAGACCCGAAAGACCCAAGACCAGACCGGTCTCGCTCATCACTAAACATAAAATGTTAACTTAGCAAAGAAAAATAAAACAATAAAGCTTCATCTCAAAATTTAAAAAAAAACAGGCTTTAAAAAAGCCAATTCAAGAGGAAAAAAATAATTATCAACTGTTATTAACATGAAAACTGATTAAGAAATCACCCCCGAAAAAAATTTTAACTTTTACAAAAACTATTGTGAACAGGCCAGATGGGCCTTTAAGCAAATTCTTTTAATTCCCAATGTAAAACTTAAGCCAACCCCCTTTTTGTCTTAAAACAAAGAACTAAATAATGTGTATAAGGTCTTACTGAAAAATTTAAGTATGTTAAAAAAAATAACCCTTTAAAAAACCCGAACTTAAAACCAATTATGCCCCAAATGAATTAAAACAGCCCGTTGACTATGCAGGTCTAAATAAATTAGTTCGTTAAACATTGAACAGATTGTTAGAAAAATCACTCTAGTTTAAAACCCCTTATCATAAAATCGAAGCATTGCCGGACCCATGTTTATATGAACTTTTTTTCATATTTTTAGATGTAGAATCTGCCTTTAAATTTTCCTCACAACATTCTGTAAGACCCTGTATATCCCCCCCATGCAAAATGTGTAAGATACCGGAGTGTTAAATTTTAAAAGATTTTAAAATTTGTCCCCAAAAGCAAAAAAACAAAGCTGATAACGGGGGTTGTGATATAAGCCTCAATATTAAAAAAAAAAGAGAAGTACGTTGCTAATGACAAAATCAAACGGTTACACAATATAGCACCAGGTGGCTCTGGCAACATGCATTTATATTATCAGTAGGGCAATTTAAAGAGGATTTTATAAAACAATTGAGGTCGAATAGTTTTCGGTACTCATGCGCCCATTCGTCCTAGACTACATAGCCTTGTGGCGAAAATCCAACCGCCATCAGGGGGGTGTCAGTGAGATAGCGAAGTTGGCCACAGACAACATTTGGCAACATAAGATCTCGGTTGGGCGCGAAAATTGAATTATGGAATTTTATATTTTTAAAATTTAAAAGTAAAATGGCTCATTCTAAAATTAGTATTTTTTAAATATGTTTATGTAGGCCCATAACAGTATATAATTTCAGGTTTTGTATATACAAACAACCATTAATTCTTATTTTCTAAAAGTAAATATTTATTCCGGCCATTGCGTATGCGTACTAGTATTATTTCAATTTTTTGGTTTTTTTACATGTTGGTTGATTAAAAACTTGATTTAAACTGAAAAAAATTTTACATATTTTGTCTAAATATTAGTAAGTATTATAATTTGTAATTAGCTTTATAAATCTTAACACTTTTTACGCGGAATAATTAATAAATGTTGACGGATAAAGGTTTTCTAACCACACTTAATTTTTCAGGACAGAAAATTCTAGGAAAAAATGCAACTGTTGGAGCAGGTTTTTTTTTTAAAAAGCGTAAAACAATATTTTTTTTTTACCCTTTTTTACA
>JAHBCN010023465.1:0-12588 GCA_019359885.1 Listronotus oregonensis | reverse complement strand
AGTTTGCAGAATGAGCAAAGCGAGGTCTGCAACTCACACAAGTCCCTTAAAACGTACTTTTAACACAAATATCATACAATATTTTTTTCAATA
Organism: Listronotus oregonensis; assembly: GCA_019359885.1. NCBI lineage: Eukaryota > Metazoa > Arthropoda > Insecta > Coleoptera > Curculionidae > Listronotus > Listronotus oregonensis. Next base: position 12,495 of record JAHBCN010023465.1, on the reverse strand, counting down.
ATGCAGTTAATGTTTAAATTATATAAAAGTTGGAAGATATAGTTTTACATATCATCGTATATAAACATTGTTAAAGTTGGCATTTATTAATGAATTCCAACAACCGTTGTTGATGCTAGTTGGTTACGACATGTTTACTTCATATTTGATACATCGTGTCAGTTTTAGCTCGTTTTTGTTTTTACTTGAAATCAACTTGAAATGAAAGGCAATGTAGGGGAAAGTATTGGTTGCATCGATCCATTTAAAGAGATAGATGAAGCGGCCAGTAGAGCATCGCCGGATTTACTGCCCAGGAAATCTCGTATACAATATAATATTGCCTACAATAAGTTTATGAATTGGTGTAAGGAGAAAGGTGTTGCTGGAAAATATACCAAAAATATATTCGTTGCATATTTTGGGGCAAAACCTTATCGCTTATTTAATGCGTCAAGAAGAGGGATACTAGCCCAAAAAAACAAAGATTCTGAGCAAAGCGCAAATTGGCCAGTTTTTGAACTGTGCACCTGATGATGAATACCTTCTGATTAAAGTAGTAAATATTTTGGAAATTTTTGGTGCCCGTCGCAGAGAGGAGCTTTGTCAGTTGACTCTTGATGACTTAGAAGATATGGGCACTTCATTGATGATTCACATACGAGATACTAAAATCAAGATACCACAAAATTTCACTATCGTTAAAAAAAATTATTTGAATTATTATCGAAAGTATATGGCTTTTCGTCCAGCAAATATAGGACATCGGAGACTTTTCCTAAAATACGCGAAGGGTAAATGTACCAGGAATCCCGTCGGAATTAACTCTTTTGGAAAAATCTCTGCTGCGACAGCAAGATTTCTGCAGCTTCCAAATCCGATCCTCTATACAGGGCATTATTTTCGCCATTCTTCAGCGAATTTACTTGCCGATGCTAGAGCAAATTTGACGACAATTAAGAGGTATGGGGGTAGAAATCCTCTTTCGTTTCTGAGGGATACCTCGAAAATTCCTTTTAAAATAAGAACTCCATTGCCAGAAAACTACTCACAGTGAAAACAAGAGCAGCAGATCGTGTCTCAACATCGACTGAGAATGCGGTTTTATCTGTTTAATTCACCTCAACTACGGAGAATGCTAGAACTGTGGAAGGAATTTGTTTTTCAAGTTGTTTGAATTGTTCAATATTTATAAATGTTTCAAAATTTGACATTTCACTTCTAACACTAGTGCTTTTAAATGTTACTTTAAGGCACTAATGCTTTAAAGTAACATTTTTAAGGCATCTAAATAGTGTAAAAAATGGATTTTTAACACGTTTGTAAAAAAATATATTAATTTTTTTGCTACAAGATTTGGCACAGCCGACTTGGCACCTCCAAATCAATTCAAAGTTGTAAAGTATATAGGTTGTAAAGGAAAGTTAAACAGTGGTGGATTATTATTAAAAACTATATTAAAATAAAAATATTTTTACAAAAACAATACAAACAAAGAAGTAAAATATTAGTTATATATAGTTATCTATGCTGGCTGTTGCTTTAATTTTGCAAAAAAATTCACAAAGGGGCTCATTGAATGGGAATACAGAAAAAAGTTCCCATAAACATATGTCCGAAATTTCCTAACTTTTGTACTATAGGGCGGTAAAATTTTAAGAAATTAAAATTTTGTTGTATAAATGTGAACTCCCATAGACGCATGAAATTTGGGATAGATGTTTATGTTCTTAAATGTCTTGTTAAAACATTATTTGTAATCATCTGCTACCCTAAGACAGGGTTGAAATCTGCAACCGTCAATAGTAAATCGGGTAAAAAAAATTAAATACCTGCCTGCAATACGAAGTCAGCATTACAAATGGGCGGTTTAAAAAGATACAAAGGCAAAACCAATGAGGGTTGCAGATTTTAACCCTTTTCAGAGAAACAATTAATTGCAAATATTGTTGTAAGAAATGCTTCGAAAACATAAACATCTATTCTAGGTCCATGATTATTTACATTTATAAAATAATTTTTCTTTTTTTCAGCCAGTAGTTTAAAATTTAAGAAGTTTAGGGCATATATCTATGAAAACTTTTTTTATATTTTCATATAAATAGTTCGTCTGTTAAACTTTTCTCAATATTAAAGAAACGCCATGTATATTCTAACTTTCCATAATTTCAAAGTTGTGTGCAACGCCTCTTAAAAAGTCAATTGTGCTCCTATGGCCAAAACTCATACACAGTGCATAAATCTTTTCGTCAGACTACATGTATTTTTGCATTTTCTTTTGGTATTATACCCAGTGATAATTTGTTCTAAAAATAAGTTTCTTTCTTGTTGTATAGCTTTAAAAGCATTAACAAATTTCCATATCTCAAGGTGGTTCATTCATAAGTCATTGTAGTAACTTCTGGCTAGTTCTGTTTAATTCTAGTTCGAAAAATCAATATAAACAATTGTTTGCATCATTATAAATCCTTTATTAAAACTACTAAAGACACAAAAATATTTAGAAAAAAGGAACGTAATAATAAAATTCTGGTCCCGCTGAATTCGACGACGCGACGTCCAGTTGTTCTCCGAGCCGAATGGGTCATGGGACAAAAGTTTTTACACGTAATAAAAAAAAGGGTTGTATTCAGTAGTAAATATAAACAAAGTCCGGTAACCTTATATTAATATAAACAAATGCGTACATTATCATACAATTTTAACGCTTTTTTGAAAAGAAAACAACTAACAATAAGAAAATATTCAAAATTCCGATATAAAGTAAAACTGCAAGAACGTTAATAAACTAACTCTTTAAAATAGGCCAATGTTAAAAGTGGTAATAATATAATGTTAGAGAACATAAAAGTAGCAGGTATTTTTTATAATATTCTAAATGATAAAAAAACTAATTCGCTAAATAAGAAAATAAATCTTATCTGACAGTCTTAAGAGTTTTACATAAAAAAGAGGCTTTACCGATTTTGAAAATCTCCTTCATTTACTCCGAGTCAATGCCGCCAATATCTTCGTCTTTACTAAATAAACTTAAATCTAGAGACAAACCTGAATCGTTTAAAACATTTTCCTCAATTAGCAAGTATTCTTCAATATCCGAATAACCAGACCTTGTTTCTATTGATTTCATTTGCCCTAGAGATGCTGGTTCGGGGTCAGAAGATGTCCGAAGTTTTCCTAATATGTCTTTATTGGCATCTATGCCTAAAGCTTGTTGTAGTTGTTATATAATCAAATTTTTCTGAATTCCTTATGTGTAGCTTCTAAGGCATGTTTCGAAAGTTGTCCAATGGACAATTCAAAAAAATCGATTATCTCGCAGCCGTAACTAACAATTGGGCATATAGTACCCGCCATAGAAATGTAAATAAAGCGAGCGGGTTTCATTAAGTAAAGCTTTTAAGTTTTCAATATTTATTTTTAAACCCAAAACTGTTACCCTTAGCACTGTATGAAATTTAATAATTAGCTCTTCGTTATTTCTTCACTCAATTCTGACTTTGGCATTTTAACAGTGAGACACAGTTTAATTTTAAAGCTTTCCTGGATATATTTTTTGTGTTTTAATTTTTTTTTTATTTTCTTCGCCTTAGCTATTAGAAACATATATTTATCAGTAGCAAAAGAGGAGGCAAATTTTTGCTTGTATTGACTGTGTCCCGAACTACCGTTAAAACCCCACTTACAAATAGCTTTTAAATCACTTGTTTGGCATTTAGCTAAATCTAAAATATTCAGTATACCAACTGTTTTTTTTTTCTAGAAGCTCTAGAGCGTTTATTGTACTACTGTTGCTACTCGAAAATTTTGTCACTTTTTTGGCAGCAAAACATAACTCCTTTGGAGTATAATTTTTCACTGGGCGCTCTACTAGCCAAATTTTACTTTTTTCAGACAAGTCCTTAAATAATTTTTGGGATCTTTCTATTAAACCAGCGGGTTCATCTGGACTACTATGAGTAGATAAGCTATGTGTGTCCGGCGGCAAAATCCATCATTTTCCCATGCATTTCTTATGGGGAAATTTTAAGGTCCGATTTAGATTTTACTTCCGGTCTAGCACCACATGTCGTTGTGGTCACCCAGCTAAGTAATGGTCACGTCCGACGTTGCTTGGTTTTAGATTATGAAGCTGACCAAGATTATAAATATGAACCCATCAGGAGACCTCGCGTAATTTTGGAAATAAATAAAAAAGTCCTCACGTAGCAGGATTCGAACCGCCGTCTTAGTACTTGAAAACCCAGAGCCCTACCACTGATCCACCGGGGATATTAAATATTAAGTTGAAATAAATGTATAGTAGAAGAGAATTTGGAATTAATTAAATTAAAAAAGTCGTCATCTAGCAGGATTTAAACCGTCGTCCTAGAGCTTCAAAGTCTAGAGCTCTACCACTGAGCTATAGGGGAATATTAAATATTAAGGTGAAATGAATGTATACGATCCTGAGTATTACGCCAGCACACGTGAGTATCATAGTAAAGAAAAAATAGTAGTAATAAGGTCGTTTAACTGTCATTAATAATATTGGTAAACAATGTATGGTTGTATAACGCCTGAGGAACTAATAAAAAAATAAAAAAAAGTCTTCACCCAGCAGGATTCGAACCCGTGATAGTAGGGATAGATAGGGGTTTTACCATCCACCGCCACCGGTGGAGCTCTATATCTCAGGATCTTGACGTCATACATTAATTAGGAATCTTGGGCTACGCCTATTTTAGGAAATTGCGCATGCGTAGAAAAAATGTCGGCTGTCACCTGTCAAATATCAAATGTCAAACGTCATATGTCAAAAACCATGTGACTTAGAAAAGTTAGGTTACATGGCTGAGATCTATCTTAGGGTCTTACGCATGTGTTAATATAATGGCGTCTAACACCTGTCAAATGCCACCTGTCACGCGGATCCCCGATGATGGTGATGGCGGCTAAAATCGAAACGTTGTTTAGGATACTTGGGCTAAGGTCTTATATTGCGTGAAAATTGTAAGTTATCGGTTAACACCCGAACCCCGATGATGCGGATGATGGGTAAAATAGAAACGTTGTTTACTTGGGCTAATTCATTGAATTGAGGATGTATAACCTAAGGTTTTGATTTATCGTATAAATTGTAAGTCATGCCGTTCGGATGTTATCGGCTAAACCCGAACCCCGATGATGAGGATGACGGATAAAATCGAAACGTTGTTTAGGATACTTGTGATAAGACACTGATTTGCAACGAAAATTGTAAGTTATACCGGTCGGACGCCATCGTCTTGTTTGCGCTGATGACTCACGAATTAGTGTAACGTCGTACCTATTGAATAGGCTAACGCCGGAACCCCGACGATGATGATGGTTAAAATTGAAACGTTGTTTAATACATCATCTTGAGCTTACGATTATATATTGTATGTAAACATCTTTAGCCATAAAGGCACTACAGTTGTTTAAAATAAGTTGAGAGACATCAATTAGCGATTAGTACGGTGTCCCCTATAGTAAATTAATCATTGTGGTCTTGGCGCCTAAAGAAATAAAACTTAATCAAAGAATAGTTGTTAACGTCAGTAATGTCAAGGTCAAACTTGTCAAACGTCAAACCTTAGGCATTGAGATCCTGTCGCGCTTAGGCCTGGTGCTTAAGAGCAGAGCGCAGAACCCTATAATTATAATCTCATATAACTCATAATTTTTAAATTTTAAATAATAAAACAGGCTAGACTGATAGGAACAGGTTGTACCGGCTGTTTTGAAGCGGTTTGGCAGTTGATCGGTAGCCGTCCTAATGGTGTCCGGTATGTGTCCTAATGACGTCCAGTATGTGTCCTAATAGCGTACGGTGTGTGTCCTAATAGCTTCCGGTATAATAAAGCACATTATATATATTAAATTAATTTATTTAAACCACATTGTACATTGACTTTTAACAATTTTATATACAAGTTTAGTTAGTAATACACTACAAGCTATGGTAATAAAAATATTTAAACAGTTATAATATTCATCGGATGACAACTGCTGGAACCTCTGTTTCGATGATACATGGCTCGGCGGTGGTGGGAACTGGACTTGTATTCCATTTCGTTTTTCCAAAGGTCCCTATAGTGGAATTTAACCCTATATCTGAGAAATTATAATGATAATATATACAAGTTTATATCTCATCCATAATTGAATAATGTCCCCATGGTAGCGTCTCTACAGATTTATGAAGTATTTTGCGCTTATCATCATATGGGCTAAGTCCTATTTTCTCCTGCCTAATTGTGTGTATGTCGTGTTTTTTTGAGCGAATTAGCATTTGTGTAACCATTTTCTCCGTGTAGTTATTCAGACACTCTACATAGTCATCAATGGTAATTTTCTTTTTGATTACCGATTTTTTAATTCCTTTAATTTTCTTGGTGATTCCTTTACTTGCAAGACATTTTTCTATTTCTTCTCGTTCTTTATTCTCCGCCTGCAGCTTAACCCTTTCTTGCATTAGTTCTTCGGTAAAAAACAGTTTAGTTGCTTACATTTTTGATCTAAGCCCAATAAAATGTGTCCTAATCCGACCATTATTCTCATCCTTCATCATACCTAGTACTTTTTTATTAACCTGGGGAATTCCATAAATATTATCATGTGAGTAATCACTTGTATCAAAATACATTGTACAGTCATTTTTAATAACATCATATATATTATCTTTTTTTATTTCGTAAATAAGACTATCGGTATCCGTATAGAAAACATTACAATTAGAAAATCGTTTTCGCATATAATTATAATGAAAGTCGTAGATTGTAGTCTTTGCCAGATCCAGAATGGACATGCCCACATAAATAGGTTTATTAAAATATACAACGGCTTTTGCCAGTTCTATTAGAACAAGATTTTCGTTTATAATTACTGAAGACTTAAACTCAGGTCTCGAAATTAACGCTTCTGCGCCATAGCGATCATCCCATTTGGTAATAAGTTTTACTGAAGAGTGTTTTCGAACATTTTCCATAGTTTTACCGAATACTGCATTATTCATGAGTTTAAACAGGTTTTTTTCGAAATCGTTCCTTGCTGCTTGACGTAATCGAGTGTTAAGGTCTATGTATGATTTTAACCATGGAGCCTGACTAAATTCGAGAACTCTATGAACATTTGTTAGCTTTACTCCCAATTTTAATACCTGTTTAAAATTTTTATAGTGTATAACATATTCACTTTTATCATATAAAAATGCTAATAATTTGGCATTTTTTGCTCCAATAGGAGCACGATGTTCAGGACAAGGTGGCAGGTCAGAAAACTCATCATGAAGCTCGCGTGAAACGCTTAAATCAACCTCAAGAATGTATCCTTTATCGGAATCTTCAGGAATATCACATTCATTTAAAGTAGAAATTTTGTTCTCATTCAACCAACTAAAATTGCCATAAGGTAGAAATTGCGACATGGCCCATCCATATTGATTATTAACATCAAAATACATGAGAATGAATCTTCTTTAGATGAATCATATAAATCCATATATTTATTATTAGCCTCGGCATACCGTTTTGAGCACTGACTCAACCCACCACGAATGCCTTTTTCAATGAACATTATCATTTCTAAATCCATTAACAGTTCTAGTTTAATATTATTAGATTTATATAATTGAAACATTGTACACTGCCAAGCATATCCAGGTAATGTATATGACCAGGCGGGATCTAGGCCATAAGTTTTATGCGATGTTGTTCTGAACTGCTCAAAAATATCTGCCAGAAGTAAAACATCGGTCTTTAGATATAAATCGGACTAGTCAAGCATTGTCCTACAACCGAATGTTTCACATACCTTCTGCGCATGTGCATAATCTTCGTTGCTTACTATAGAATCTTCTAAGCTATTATAAAACTCGGTCTTTGTAGGTAATTGAGACGCGTTTAATTTGCTCCATCCGTCCATAAAGTCATAGGGAAATATGCCTTTTCTACAGAGCAATGAAAAGTGATCGTCCGAGATATGACTAAATTCTGATTTTAATATTGGATAGCTAGGTAAGTATGATGCCAGCTGACTTAAACTATCGGCCATGAACCTAAAACTATCAATAACTCTGAATTCAATCAAATTATCTGGAATATGTTTGGTGAAAGAAATGTATTTTTCTTTATTAACAGGTAAAATACTAATTGGGCCATCAAATTCCGCTAAAGCTTTAACTAACATGTGACCATCGTAGGAACTCATATTGTGAAACAGGACTGGAATCATATGACTATCTCTAAAATTGAGGTTACAGGATTCATGTGCAGGTCCACGATATTTACCAGTTAAATGACAGTGATAACGAACCTTCTATTCTTTTACGGAAAAAGGCTTTTCACAAATATGACAAATAGTAGCGGTTTCGAATAATCTTGTTTGTTCCGCAGACAACACTTCCATAGGTAAATCACATAAAAATACCGTTTCAACGTTTTCAGCAAATAGAAGTAATTCTCTTACGAACCATTGCATGCAGTCTGCGCCCGAATATGATTTATAAAAGGATAGAGAGTCATCATAGGAACATTTAACATAATATCCAATGCTAAAAGGTACGTGATGTTGTGTTTTGTGCGTAGTTTTAGATGTATCATCTTCTACGGGTACTAACAGACATTCAGTATCAGCATAAATGACGAACGGTACTTTTGTCTTGTAATTAAAATCTTTAAATTGAATCCACTTTTTATCTTCAGTAGGAACTCTTGGAATTGCTCCAGTGTTAAGCTGTTTACAATCCTTTTCATGCTTAATCAGTTTTTCATTGTCATAAAAATAATGTAAACATCGGTCGCAAAAGTATTTTTTTAAGTAATTTTTATTAATTTGTGTGGAAATAAGACGTCACATAATCTTAATCCAAACCTAATGGTATTTTATTGGGCTTAGATCATCCACATCGCTTGTAGCAATATAACTATCCTGCACAAGCAGCATATTGACATGTTTGTCTTGTTTGTTTTTTGTTAAATAGTAAGGAATCATGATGAAATTTTCTCCTACTTTCTGCAATCGGTAAACATTAATGGATACATTATTTTGCTTTTCGAAGCGTGGAATTTGTGGCAGCGATATCGGAAACTGTATGCCTTTAAGGTTAAGAACTGCCTTCGGGTCCGGATACGATGTCGTTCTCTTAGCTATGTCTGATGGAGCAGGATACAACGCAGAAATGACAGCCCAAGCAAAACACATGTCATCCATATTTTGTACATTAATGCATGCTTCTCGTCTGGCTATTTGTGCTGTAGCTATAATGTAGCTCAATATAACTTCCAACTCTCAATGGATTAAACTTATTAAAAGAAATCATTAGATTAACTATTCTGCTCAGCGCCCAGCCAGAATCCTTTTCCTGGAACTCCTCTAGCTCCGTTAGAAGTTGATCTTGAATATTAACTTTAAACCATTCATTTAAATCGGTGTTCTGGAAAATGGGGGCATTTGCAGTATTTAGGTACTTTATTTCTTCCAATATTTTATCTGATTTCAATATCTTGAATTCTCCACATAGTACAGCATTGACCTTGAGAGCCTCATCCTTTTTCAGCGCGTTTTGAATACGTCTCTTAAACATGATGGCGCAGTCCTCCAAAAACGGTTCAACATCGACATGTTTAAGATTTAATATAACTCCAGTCCTAATTCTTGATTTAAATGCCGACCGAAGATCCCCCCCATTAACGCGATCTTAGCTGTCTCCTTTTGTGGCACATATCCTCCTCCCATTACTTGCATTCCCTTCAAAAGTTGCCTAAATCCTTTAACTTGAGACATGCAACTAATCAAATGACTTTTTTCTGCAGTAGAATTAACATTTTTCAATGTTATGTTTAAATGTCTAACAGCTGATGTACACTCCTTTAGAACTTTTTTCAGAGAAGTTTGATCAGGTCTCAAATTCGGGTTCTTGAGTTGATTACTAATGCTGCTCACAAGCTCATTAACATGCACCATCTTGCTTACATTTTTACTGAGGGCTCTTCACGACTGAACACTTTGACGATTCAACAAAAAATGATTGATGCGTTGCGAATCACTTCTATTTATAACCTCGGTGTGCTGTGAAAAAAGGAAAATAGAGTGCGTTCAGCAATTAGGAGCACGTTCGGAAATTATACTCCCCGCTGCTGATTGGGTAATATAGAGAACGCTGATTGGCTAAAAATAATGCCTAAAAATATCCGTTCGCGCTAACATGCTACTAGAGGTATTGTCTCTTAAAACAACTAAGTTATATATGACTTGTGAAGAATGGTTACCAATAAGATGTGATCTAATTCTAAGAAATCTGAAACCAGCAGTTACCCCCTCCACTTTTGGTTTGTATAACATGGGCAACTTAGCACATTTATTTTAGTATTAGTCAAGCAGTCGAAGAAGTAACAATGTCTCGAAATTGTTTTTGGGGTCTACCATGTGACTGCTCAGAATGCAGGCCTGATTTGAAGACTAGGTGTCTGTTTAACGAACCGACCTGTTTAACGAACCGACCTGTTCGGTGAACCGACCGGTTGATCCGAACCGCCCAGGTGGACGAACCGCCCTGTTCGGCGAACCGACCTGTTAGAACAGCTATAGTGGTTAGTGGTTAGAGTGGTTCAGTTAGAGTGGTTCGAGTGGTTCGGTTTTGAGTGGTTCGAGTGGTTCAGTTAGAGCCGTTACGGTTCGATGTAGTATGTAGGAATAATAAAAGACATTAATATAATCATAATATATTTATATTGATTTCTACAACTTTACAATGGTGTATAATTTTCATTATTAATAAATATGTTATTCATAATGTGTATTATTTTTAGTCTAGATTTAATGGCGTCAAATACTAGTTGATACTCAGTTTTGGGACTATTGGATCCTTCATCAAATAACATTTTCGGCCAAAACTGTAACTCCGAATTTAATGTAAATATCTTTCTAGTTCCAAGAGGAATAAATGCAGTTCCATATTTAATATCTACAGTTTGATGAATTTCTGTGTTTAACATAAGGAGCTATGTTTCGGATGCATAGCTTGAATAGGGCATATCATCTAATACTATACCAGTATGGCTAGGATTCAATCTTCCTAAATCTTGTTTACAAGTAACTATTAAGGGATTTTTAAAAAATGCAATAGCTAACTGTGTCTTGCCAACATTAGCATCACGAATTAAAAGTATTGAGTGTTGTCTGCCTTTAAATGTTAATTTCTTAACAACATCAGGATCAAAATTTGTAATAGGCTGAACAGGCACAGAAGGGATAAATTCTTGGGATAAAAACGATTCAATATTCTTGCGTTGTTTAACAAATTCCCATAGATTAGTGTCGTTGCGTACTTGTAATGCCTGTTGATAATCACTATGTGTTTTATTTTCTATATTCTTTAATATGCGTTCAGGTATTTGTCCTATAATCACAGGTTTCCCTAGTGCGGTATCGTCATCTTTTTGAATATATTCGACTATTGCTTCTAACTTCTTTACAGTCTCTAACGTAACTACCTTAGGTATTAACTTGTTTAGTGCACTTTGCTAACTGGGACAAAACGAAAATCTAGACATGTGTGTGATCAAAACCCTCATCCTAACTCGCGTCTGTGATTAAAAATTTAAAATCTTGATGTGTTTCTAACGGTTCGGACTCAAAGTCTTCGGTGGGCACTACAAATGTCCAATTACAAGCTTTACACATAGCAAGTTGGTCAACCATGTTAAAGACTGAATGATTACTAATAACGAACTGTATAGTTACAAACAGACAAGTGAGCTGACACATATAGCGAGGTATTTATATATACTCATAGAGGCTTTTGGCAACTGTGCTGTGATTGGTCGGAGTCAATTGGATTAAAGGGTTGATAGGAAAATGAATTCCTACGCCAACCGTGCAAAGTAGTACCATTTACATAATATTGCACAATATTACGCAATGTTTCGTATGACGTCACCGAGGTTTCTGGCAACTGTCTTTTGATTGGTTAGTTGAAGCGGATTATAATTTATTCATATCAGATACGCTTTAGATATGAAAATAAGGCTTATCAATGTCCTGTGACCTTGAGGTGGGTAACCTTTTATCTCGGCGGACAGCGGACAGCGGACATCTGTTCTTTGACGTCATCGTGGTTAGTTGTGGTTTGTGCCTCTCTCTCTCTCTTGAAGGTGTTATCTTGTCTTCCTTCCTCCTTCTCTCTCCAGACGAGTCTGGGTCGCTAGCGACGCAGTTTGTGTTTTTGTCTGATAGTGAGTGGGAGTGTGCAAAAAACTCACGTTTTTATCACACACTGCACGACTTTTTTCAACATTCCAAGCGTGCTTGGAATTCTTACTTACGGCAAACAGTTATTATAACTTTTATTGGGAAAAATCAGTTACCAGTACTTTTATTTCGGAAAATCGAATTTTCCGAGGAAAAATTACTCAGATAGTTAGATAAGCATAACAAACAAAATGTCCGAAGATGGGGGTGCTGGCAGCACCCCCACCCCCCAAAACCACAACCTCTCTCTTACCATCCCGGAGA
>JAHBCN010023464.1:0-12723 GCA_019359885.1 Listronotus oregonensis | reverse complement strand
ATTTTTAAATGAAATTTGGAATTCTTTCTTTAACAAATATCACTAAATTTTTATTAGACGAGAAAATTAACAGATATATACAAGGTCACATACGGCTGACGCCACAAGGGTCCTTTGGTCAAAGTAAATTACATTTTCGTGTATTTTATTAATGTATATCCAAAAGTAAATCTCACTAGAAGATGATGTGCATGTAGGCAAAATAAACAATTACGGCAAATATATATTAACTCTTTAAAACTCTCTTTAAATGAAAAAAATAAATAAAATAAACGTTTAAATATACAAATATATAAATTTCATAAAAATAAAGTTACTATACTTTTAGTACTTACCAAGTAAAATTGCTATGGCCAAAACACCAAAAGTAGAATAAGCATTTGCATTGATGTCAGGATGCCTATTTTGGTATAGTTTTATCATACACAGTACTGCCATTACATACATGAAACTGGAATCTGAAAAATATATATGTGTTTAAACATACAACAAATTATCTTTTTCTGAAATTTCCTTGAAAAGAAATTTTGAACTTTTTGTTAATGTATAGATGGTCCAAAGACAAACGTGAAATCATCCTTAAAGTATGTTGGCAATGGGCGCCACTAGGCAGCCTTTATGATTTAAGGAAAGAAAGAAAAAAAAAAAGAAATAACCGGACTAGGCCGGAAAAAAGCTATTTTTTATAGAAAACTGAATCTTTTTTTGTCCCCGCAATCATCCAGGGGTCTTGATATCTTTCTCTACTATGCAAGAAACATTACTTTCATTACTTCTTGCGTGGGAAATCTTCCGGATATGAAAAAAACACGTTAAGTCACTTTCGATGACAAATTACTTATTATAAAATCCTCAACATACAGGTTGTCCGGGAAAATGTGGGAAATTTCCCGGATATGAAAAAAAAAACACATGAAAATATGATTAAAAGTTCATGTAAACTTTTTTCGTATAGGCCTTCTCTTCAGAGATATTGGCTCCCAAAAGGCTCCAATGGAATCCAGTTTCTTAGACATAATTATTGAACCACCAGGTATATTCAATTTTTTTAATAAGATGTAATATCAAGTAAGACACTTCAAACTCCCATCAAAGGAAGTGTTGTGAATTACTCGCAGCTGCAGGGACGGACTGGCTTTGACACTCGGGACCCCCTTTTTTACGACCTGTATTGGATAAGAACTTTGGACAACCTTTTTACAAACGTTTAACTACTGACTAAAAATTAGGTAGGTAGGTTTAAAGTGAGTGGGTATAACACCCTTCCGCGACCGATCGGTCTATTGTGGCTCACACCCTTTTATATTTCTCCCACCAGGTCCAGACTCCTAATAAATCTGATGATCCTGTTGTGAGAGAGATCTTTCACCTCCCCCGGAACAAGGTGTCATTGCCGAGGATTGCAATGTTAGTCGGCCATGCTGGGCACGAAACAGTATGTGTTTTGCCGATTTACCCCCTCCATGCACATGCGGCACTCGGCGTCTTCCCTAGGCCGATCTTGTGCAGTGGTATTTTAATCTGCAGTGTCCCGTGTAAAGTCCCACTAAATTTTTAAAGGGTGTACCCTTGATTGCTCCAGTAGTTTGATAGTACATTGTTGGTTCGGTGGGTTTTGAAGGCCTTCGAGTGTTTGAGACCCGGAAGTCCATGCCAGTACCTAAGATTTTCTTTTGTGTCCAAGCTGATATGAACTGCTTGGCCGTTAAATAAGATATACCGATGCCGTTCCGGGCCTGTGAATTTGTTTTCGCCCCCTTTTGGCAAGGAGGTCTGCGGATTCATTACCCTCTAGGCCGGTGTGTCCAGGTATCCACAGTAGTGTAACCTTATTGTTTGACCCAGTTTGGTCAGCGATCCTTGCAATTCAGACGGTTTTCGAATTGCACCGGCTGGATTCAAGAGCTTTAAGAGCTGTTACTATCGGAGAATATTTTAACTGTCTTACGTGTGCAGTGCCGATCAACCAGCGATTTAGCACACATCTCAATAGCAAATACCTCCGCTTGAAATATGGTTGCCAGGGTGCCCAGGCTAAAGGAAAACTCTGCCCTCGGCCTCTGTCTATATATTCCATCTCCAACACCGTCCTTGGTTTTGGAGCCATCGGTGTACCAACAGATGTCAGCCCGGAGCAGGTCGGTCGTTTTTCGACTCCAGTCCTCCCTTTGTGGGTAGACTACACTGTAGGGCCGGTTGTAATTGGTTGCTGTAGGCATTATGTCTGAGGGCATTCCCAGTCTGTCACAGGTCAGGTCATTAGGTACTCTTCATTCATGTCGCTTATCTTAACCGTTATCAAAAAAACGTCACTTAATCACATCATGTATTTGGCGTATTTTGATAAAAGATATATCCTTGTTCCTATCAAATGTGCTCGCGAGTGTATCAGACTTTACGGGGCCCATGTTGAACCCTCTCACCAAGTTTTTAGTTTTTAATTGAAACCATTATGCTGGTGACAGGAGAAAATTCCTCTGTTTAATAAAGTGACGTTTTTTGAAAACGGTTAAGATTAGCGACATGAATGAAGAGCACTTATTTTTAGTGAATTGTAAAAATTGTGAAAAGTCCAAAGTTCTTATCAATACAAGGCGTAAAAAAGGGGGTCATGAGTGTTACAGCTAGTCCATTCCTGCAGCTGAGAATAATCCACAACACTTCCTTTGATAGCGATTTGAAGAATCTTACTTGGTTTTACATATTATTAAAATAAAATTGGAATTTACCTGGTGGTTCAATAATTTTGTCCAAAAATCTTAATTCCATTGAAACCAATATCTCCAAATGGGAGGCCTATATGAAAAAAATTATATACAGCTATAGTATCCTTTTCACAGGTTTTTTTCATATTCGAGAGATTTTTCACATTTTCCCGGACACCCTGCATAAATAGTGCCGTGACAATTTGTTGTTTATTTTTTATTATAACTAATTGTAAATTATTTGCTAAATTAATTACCAAATTGAAAGTTGGTTTGGCTAGGGCAAACATGGTAACTTCCACTTAAAACACCTTCCATTATAAGAGCCACTCCCATTGCGTAAAATAGACCATAGTGTTGGGGAATACCATATTGCTAAAATGAAATTTGTTATTAATCCATTTATAAGTATTAAGAGAACTGTTTTTAGGGCTTTTTAAATATTATACAGCGTGTCCCAGAACAGTCTTTTCCATCTTGAAATCTTTTTTCTGAGAGTCTAAACAAAATCACTTTAACTTAAAAGTGATTTATACAATTATATAATAGTCAAAGTCAAATATTCTTTATTGTTATAAGAGAAATAAATCTTGTTAACAAAAATTATAAAAATTAAGACTAAAAGACCAATAAGTTAACAATGATATCAAAGTGAAAATACATTTAAGGCAAATTTAAAATTATTTCTACGGATGGTTTGAAAAGTCCGTGCAAAGTCCGAGAGATTGCACTACCGGCGCGTATCGAGGTCATGTTTAATTAGTAATCTGTTAATAACGACACATGTCAGCCATATTGGTTATTTCTTTGTGTTTGGATTCGTGTGAATCAAGGAATGAGTGATTTTCAAGAAATGGACGAAAAAGAATTTCGTGTGGTGATTAAACATTACTTTATGAAAGGTAAAAAAGCCTCAGGAGACTAAAGAAAGATTGATAAACATTATGGTGACTCTGCACCTTCGATTAGGAACAGTTCACAAGTGGTTTTAAAATTTTCGGACTGGCCATATGAGCACAAGTGACGCTAAACGTTCTGGACGGCCTGTGGAGGTCACGACTCCAGAAATCATTGATCAAATCCATGATATGGTGATGGATGACAGAAGAGTTAAGGTACGTGAGATTGCTAGTGCTGTGGGCATCTCGACTGAAAGGGTACATAATATTTTACATGAACATTTGGACATGAGAAAGCTATCCGCAAGATGGGTGCCACGATTGCTCACGCTTGACCAAAAACCGAATCGCGTGAAGTGTTACAGCTGTTCCAGAAGAATCCGGAGGACTTTATGCGTCGTTTGGTCACTGTGGATGAAACATGGATTCATTACTCCTGAGACCAAACAACAATCTAAGATCTAAGCAATGGGTTTACAAGGGGGAATCTGCACCAAAAAAAGGGGTGGTGACCGTTCCTTCGGCCGGAAAGGTCGGAAAAGACAGTCGCCATGTCTTTTGGGATTTGCAGGCGATAATCCTCATCGACTATCTGGAAAAGGGTAAAACTATTACAGGTGCATATTATTCATCATTATTGGACCGTTTGAAAACCGAGCTGCAAGAAAAACGCCCACGATTGGCCCACAAGAAAGTCCTTTTCCATCACGACAACGCACCAGCACACACCTCAGCAGTTGTGGTCGCAAAATTAATGGAAATAGGATTCCAACTCGTTTCACATCCCCCCTATTTTCCAGACTTGGCTCCCTCGGACCACTATTATTTTCCCCAATTTGAAGAAATGGCTGGCGGGACAAAGATTCTATTCAAACCAGGAAGTGATTGCAGACACTGATCGATATTTTGCAAACTTGGACAAATCCTATTATTTAGAAGGGATCAACAAACTGGAACATCGTTGGACGAAGTGTATAAGCCTAAAAGGAGACTATGTAGAAAAATAAAAAAGGTTTACCCCCAAACAAGTAAGTTGTTTTTATTTTTGCACGGACTTTTCAAACCTACCTCGTACAAACTGTATTTATTTATTTAAACACAAGTTTTTTTTTTATCTTAATGACAGCTCACGAAGGATTATTATATATGTATATTATATCCTATGGATAATATATACATATATATACCTAAGTACCAAAGTACCGTGAGTGCCGGGTTTTCCGGTGTTTAACCCATTTCTTCCCAGTTGTTCCGTCAACGTTGTCCAAGCACTGAAACATGCAAATGTTGCATTTCACATCACCTTTTAGACAACGCGGTAGTGCCACCACGGACGTTATTTTTAAATAACTACTACCTAAAAGTGTCTCTCCGGCACTGGGAAACGAACCCGGATCGTCGGGCCCGCGAGCCGTAACTCTGACCACTACGCTACCGGAGACACCGGATCCCATTTATTTCTATTGTTTGTTTTGTTTGTACATGAATGTGCCCTTTTAAGCTTCCAGCAGGCCAACTGCAATAATTAGGTATAGTTGGAAGCATTTATCATTATCAATGAAGAATCTAATATTCTTATTTTATTTAGTCCAAAGCTAATGAAAAACTATACAAATAGAGAAACATCAATCATAAATTAAAACCCTTAATCAGTATTAGTAATGTTGTAAAATATACAAACGGCACACTAATAGGAACACAAAAATACTAGCGTCAATGCAATACAAGAAAATAGAAAAACCCATTTATAAAACAAACTATGTCAGTTAAAATCAATCAAAAGGTATAGTGTAGTACTCCTGCATGAGATAATATATAAGAAAGTATTCCAATCCTGCAATGCATGATGGGAAATGTGTCAAGCGGTCGTGCCGCCACGAGTGTGTCTGACACACTAGAGTACTTTTTTTTATCCCAACTTCCGCAATAATAAAAATAAGGATGAAAATAGTGTAGTGTGCAAGACATACTCGTGGCGGCGCGACCGCTTGAGACATTTCCCATCATGCATTGCGGGATTGGAATACCTTCTTAAATATTATCTTACTCCTGCAGGTTGTAGTACGCTTTATGGACCAGTAGGCGCTTTTTACTTTATTTTTAAATAATCTGCTTACTTTCCTAAAATATAGAATTTTTTAGGAATGGAGAGTGGTTTTTTGCCTCAATATGCGTGTTGAAATGATTTTTTTTATATGATAACTACAGTTTGCATAATGAAGAAACATGGTAATGTTAGAATTTTATTTCTCTCTCTTCTCTTTTATTAAAATTCCCTATGAGAAAAATCTAACTTTTGAATCACCCAGTATCTCGCTTATATTTTTTTTCTGGGAGCCGTCTTGATTCACTACCGGAGGCAGTGCAGCCTCCTGGGGTTTTTGTGTCTAATCTCTAATTTTCTTTTATACCAATCCTCCCATTAGTCTTGTTCCTTCTACAAGTCTGTATAACCCGGAGACCGTTGATATATTCCTGTGGGTTCATTTTCGGTTGCCCAAATAATAGAGGTGTTGAAAAAGTAACTATTTGTTACTTTATACTCGTTGCTATTCAATACCCGAAGTAACGAATACTGAACCAAGAATTACATCGGTACTTCGTTACGTTGAATATGTTGATATTTTGTATTCACGGCTGCCGGCATTCACTGCTAGTGCTATTATTTCGTCTAGTTACTTTAAAAAACATTCGCCGCGCTCTTCCAGTTTCATCCCGAGAAAATGGTTCAAAATGCCCAAAAATATACTTACTAATCGAAGTAATCAAAGTAACGAAGTAACGAGTATTTGAAATGATTACTTTATACCTAAGTACCGATAAGTAACGAGTAGCCAAAAGTAACGAAAATCGACATCTCTACCAAATAATGCCTGTTTTATGTGATTCAAAGCTTCACATTCGCAAAGGATGTGGTAGGCTGTTTCTTCCCCTCATCGCACATTCTGTAACTTGGGTCCCCATTGTATGAGCCTATCTTGTGTAGGTGTCCTCTTAGGTTATCTTGCCAGGTTGGCAGCCCTACTGTTATCCGAAGTCTATTTCTACTTTGTCTGAGTAGTTCTTCCTTCGTTCTCCTGGATGGGTCCCTTATAAAGCCTTTTCCATGTCTGATTCTACTGATGCTGAACCAGTATTCCCCGTGTTTTATTCGGATCCATTCCCTAGTTTGCTCTCGTGCTGTGGTTTTGGTTACTCCAAGGGCATGTTCTGGTCCAAAGTATGGTGTGGATGATCCCTGTCTCGCTAGCTTATCCACTTTTTCGTTGCTTTCGATTCCTGAATGTTCCGGTGCCCACGGGAGAGTAACCCTGTTGCGTTCTCCCAGGACTTCTAGTTCTTTTTGGCATTCCCATGTCAGCTTGGACGTTATCTTGGGGTTTGCTAGTGCCCGAAGTGATGCCTGGCTGTCTGTTATTCTGCCGATCCGCTTGTTTTTATAAGCCCTCTTGTTGTTTTCTCTTGCACAGTGCAGTAAAGCATATATTTCCGTTTGAAATATAGAACTGTGTGTTCCTAGTGAAAGGGAGAATTGTGAGTTTCTCATTTGGATCCATCTGTATCTCACATATATTTTTTAATTGAAGCTATTAGTCTAAGATCCGAATTAGGGACGACTTCACCCATCTGCCAACCGGTTAAAAATTATGTTTTATCAAATATAGTTTTACAATTTTTGGGAATGGTTTCCAAAAAAGTTATAGTCAACAGATAAATAAAAATGAAGAATTTTTAGCCCTGTATAATGTCCATTATTACTTTTCTTATTCTACATGACAGCACTGGTATACTAATATAGTTTGTTTCTTCAACTTCATAAATAAATACATTTTTTGGATTTAAAATTAAAAGAATTATTACAATTTTTATTTATGAAATTGAAAAAAAGTGGTATATCCGTACTGTAATGTAGAATAAAACAATAAGAATTGACAGGAAGTATCAAAAATGTTTCAATATTTTTTAATTAATCATAGCTTTGACTATATTTTCTTAGGCAACTCATTCGCAATATATTTGTTTACAAACTATATTTGATAAAAAAAACTAGTTTTTATCTGGTTGGCAGATGGGTGAAGGTCGCTTCTAATACGGAACCCATATTATAGTATTACATAAAAAAAATGCTGGTTTTTTTTTTTTCTCCTAAAAACCATAGAAAAAAATGGTTTTGGCAAATACATTTATCACAAAGAATAATTTTACTTTTACCTTACCCTGTCAAAATTTGATCCTTTTGGTCAACTCCGATTGTAGGTAATAATCAAAAAAGAATACCCAGAAGAACATACCCTATATTTGAAAATACATTTAAATACAACAGACCCAAGGGATGGGCACATAGGAAATTGTAATAGTATGTCTGGTCCGTTTCTTTAAAACCTAAAAAAATTTCACTAATTATCAATTAAACGGGTGTGAAAAGAAAGATCAACACTTAGTTTTTTAGCCTTATCACGGCATATCTTGGCATTTTTTATACTATTTTTCGATCTATTCTATCAAAAGTTTACGATTTTTTACCCTTAGTGGTTCAAAAATTAAGCTTATTCTGTTATTCTCAAAGATGATATGTCTCGATTACGGAGTCTTGGTTATACTCGTCAGCTTAAGTCAGTTAAAACAAATGGAAGACGAAAAAAAAACAATCTTTACTTTCCATTTTGAGATGTTATCAGGCATGAATCCAAGAAGACCGAGGAAAAAGGGTTAGGGACACCGGAAGTCGTAGAGAAACAACATGTTTTTATATGTTATATACTATACTATTTGGAATTATTTTATTCTGTAATGTACTAAAAAAATAAAATAAAAAAATGATTCTAGAAGCAGTATCTACATTTTTTAGTATAATGAAATCAATAAACCCAATAATAAATATTATAAAGGTAGTATTATTTAATAAAAGGTTAACTATTCGTCTATTGAAAGTAAGAATTCAAATTTAATAAAGGGTGTTTCCAGAAAATTTTAACAGGGTGTTAAAAATATGATGCTCACAATTTAAGTGGCGATGGTGGAGCTCAAAACAGGTCAAAAAGTTTATATGTATCTAAACTTGACAGTTTTTGGTCTAAACGATGTCAAAGAGAACTTTGGCAATTATTTTAAAATTTTAAAATTGGAAACCTTCGTTTAATCGCTTATCAGTACATTTATTTGGAATAAAAAAAGAAGTTTTAAATGTTTTAATGTACAAATAAAAATAATTTTTCCCCTGTTAAAAAGTTAAAAAACAATTAAAAGAGCCCTGAAGTTTGTGGTGAAGTAAAGGCAGTTGTACATTTTTCTCACCCCCCCGGATATTTTGTTTTTTTTAAATTGGGACAATATGCCGATATGTTTTAAATTTATGAAACCGAAGTGCAAAATATACCAAGGATTTTTAAAAGCGGAATGTGTAACTGAAAATCTTATTCTTTTTAAGCAAAATAAAAAAGTGCTGTTTTAAAACATAATAATTTGTGTTCTTAAAATGAATATTAAGCCCATTCTTTTAAGTAAACTAAAAAAAAAATAATTATTTATTGTTTTTTTTAAATTTAATTTTAAATTAAATATCAAAATAAATTAAGAAGTAAATTTTATTATTTGTATGTAAATGAATATCTCCTTAAAAAAGTGTACCCAAATATGAAAACCTGCAAAAAAAAGTTCGAGGTTCCGACTGGCTGCGATGAAACGGGCGCGGTTTTCCAATTTTTTAAACTTTAAAAGGCTGTTCTTGGCTTTTTCGACTTGTTTTGAGCTCCACTATCGCCCATTAAAATCGTGAGCATTTTACTTTTTACACCCTGTATACCTACGTAATATTTACGCTGTCTATCTGGTCAGCCCCGGTTTTTGTGTAGGTAAGCAATGCTTACATATGCGTATGTATAAAAAACTGTAAATATACAAAAACACTTACTCTCTGGTATGTTACTACCAACTGAACTACTGGTAACCCATAAAATAAGGCCACTGTCAATACATTGTAAAGATACAGATAACTCTTTTTAGCCAAAACCTAAAACAAAGCAATCATAAATTTCGTAGTGACCTGCAAATGATCATGCATTACTGGTTTATCAGAGAAAAATTAAAAGAATAAAGAAATAATTTAACATTCCTATTTTTTAAAATACGGAACCTTATGTGATTTTAAATACCAGAAATAAAACTATAATATAAAATAAAATCCCTTGTAAATATATTGTATTTCATGTAGGACAAACTTCCAATAAATAAGAAAAAACAAGAACTATTAAAAAAAAATAATATACACAGGATAAATTAAAACGCTTTTCGGTATTTTAGCAAAGGAAACTTTAAAAAAACCTAAAATAAACAAAATTACCTAAGAAAAAAAAGACAATTTTGTAACTTATAAATATGTTTTGGGGCGAATTCATGTTTTAATAAGTTCTTGTTGGATTACTAGCCCGGAAAATATCTAGAGAATGGGACCACTTCGGTTCTGGTCCCGGGGTATAGCGAGTGAGTGTGCTTAAACCTATTGACTATTATGAACTGGCAGATCGCCTGAAATATAAAAAATGGGGATTAACCAATATGATTTTTTGTGGCCGATACCGATATATCGGCTATATTTTTATTATGGCTATTTTGCTGCGAAAGTTCCCTAAAATTAATTAATTTTTAAGAATTTTTTGAAAAAAAAAACAATGCAAATATAGCGTTACCGTTCAACACTGCCTAAAAGAACACAGTTCAGACTTAATGTTCGGTGAATACCCGGATTTGGCATCGCTCGGCGGCCATACGACGCGCGATTACGTTTACTTGATCAATTAGCCTCCGACTCAATAGAAAATCGACGCTCAATCATGATTTTTGGAAAAGCGAGGCTTATGCAACCATTTGTCACTCCTTTTGGCTTGTATAGACTAAAGAATATTTAAAGGACCCTAATATGGCGGAAAAACAGCTTAGGACGTACCTAAAGACGGAACTCAAGTACAAAATCCAATATTACCTTCAGCAAATGTGATGAGGTCAAGTTAAATGTGATCACCATATATTTTTTGAATGTAAAAAATTCAGCTTTAAATTGATAACATGTTTAGAAATTTAATTACTGAATGTAAAGTGGAATGTCCTTTTAATTTATTGCACCTTTTATCTCTATAAAAGATAAAAGTATAAACGTACTTTTAACTTACTTAAAGAAAATTAATTAAAATTATGTTATCATTCCTTATCCCAAATTTCCTTTGGTTCAAGGGTCTAAACCATGTATGTCTATATTTTAAAAGTAGGCCCACAGACCCCAGTGGCGGAAGTATGTATCCTTGTCATTATGTGTTAACCCTCCACTTACCTTTTTTGTTTGAATTAAAAATTAAATTAGCCATTTTGGAAAACATGATTGGATGGATATAAAACATTTTAATGATATTATATAGAGTTCTGTTTCTTCTTTTTATTGTTTTTTTTTATATATATATATATATATATATATATATATATATATATATATATATATATATTTATTTTATTATTATATATTTATTTTGTTTTTGGGTAAATAAATAATAAACTAACAATTGTGACTGGTAAAAGGGAAATAGCCTCAAAAAAAATCCATTTTTAGTTTTTTTTTGTTGTCTTTGCTAAGATTCTAGAAGCATTTCAGTTTATTGTGAGGTTGTTATCAAATGCTTTTGACAGATTTTTGATTTGTGGAATTCTGTGTTTGTAATGTATGTTCTTTTATGCGTTTGACTAATAGTCTGGAAGCTTTACCCATATAAAATTTATTACACTCACAAGGGATCTTATAAATAACATTTTTTTATGTTTTCGTTTATATTTTGTGGTTTTGCTTTTGTTACTTGAGATCTAATAGTGTTTTGTGTTTTTAAGCTTGTACAATATTGTTTTATTACCTATGCCTTGAATTTTATTTGATGCCAGGAAAAGGTAAAAATAAGCTTCTAAAGATCTATTTTAGTTTTGTCTTAAATTAGTTGTTAAAATTAAAAAAACTTTATAGCCTACCTTTTGGTGTTTCCTAGCCAAACCGTCAAATACGGCTGACTTCACATAATCAACTTCCCTGTCAGTTTTACTTGTATATGATCATAGTCAGTTTCATCGACAGACTGAGAGTCCAGCATGGGATTGGTACCAAATTTTTCATTTTTACTTGATTTCGAAGAGAAAGAAGGATGTTATGTTAAAAAAGGTCTTGTTATTCAAGCGTATTTAGAGGTTAGGGCTTTATGGAATTCAGGTTTTAAAAATGGTTAGAAAATGTAATCATGAGATATATTAAAATTAAAAGGGAATAAATGTTGTCGTTTGATAAAGAAATGGGTTTAGTGGTTTGAAATACTTTTATTATTCAGTATAATCTTTCGAAATTTAATTAATTATTCCATTATCGTCCAATTTTTTAATTCCATCCCAAAAGTGAGAACCGGAAGACTTCAAAATACGCTTCCACGGCGCTTTCCTTTTATTCGATAAAAAATAATTTACCATCCAGAGTTTTTTGAGATTAAGAAGAGCCAGAAGCGAGGGAGAAAAAGGCAAAAAAGAAGATGTTTGATTTTCGGATGGTCGTTTCATCTAAGTGGGAAGGAGGGGTTGTATTTAAAAAATTTTTTACATCCCACTAGTCTAAAAGAGTTTATTATTTAAACCAGTCTAGAGGTAAATCCCCGTTTTAGCAACCCATCTTTTTACTGTTCTTAATAAAGGAAAGATGTTTATACACTTTTAACAATTATTGTTCAAATTTCATTGGGCCATCTTCAAAAATAAGAATTTATCAATAAAACTATATTCAGTTTTTTTTCCATTGTAAAAACACCTTGACACGTCAATGTTAAACATTGAGCCGGGAGACACTTTTAGGTAGTAGTTATTTAAAAAACGTCCGTAGGGCACTACCGCGTTGAAAAGTGCTGTAAATGCAACATTTGATGTTTCGGTTTAAACGTTGACGGAACAACTGGGAAGAAATGGGTTAAACACCGAAAACCCGGATCACGGTACTTTGGTACTTAGGTTTATATATGTATTATATAATATGTGGATAAATATAATGTATAATAATCCTTGTGAGCGTCATAAAGATAAAAAAATATATACAAGTGAGTTGATAGACC
>JAHBCN010023463.1:0-12533 GCA_019359885.1 Listronotus oregonensis | reverse complement strand
CCTTCTCGCTTAAAATATAGAGCTGCCCCTTTTTGGTCACGCTTTATAAATTCCATTTTAAAAGAACACAGTTACGGAAAATTTTTCCCAATTTTTTTCAAAATTTACCTCTCGAACCTTTGGGAAAACCCCTAAAATTAAAATTTTAAATAATGTTATTTTATACCTTATTTACAAAATTTAAATTTTTGTTTAACTTGTCAAGTAAATCTTTTTTTAGGGAGGTAACCGACAAGTTTTTTTATTTGTAATGTTTAAAGAGTTTGATAACGAACGAAGGCTTAAATATGCTAGTGAAGCTTTAGTCAATCTTGTGGGCAAAAACTACAAGCTGATATTTACAAATATTTGGATGAGAATGTTTACAAGAATAAAATTGAAAATTTATTTAGGCAACAATATTTCAAACCCTTTTCCAAGCTCTTTTAATTTGTTCAGCCCGTAATTTTATGAAATTTTTAAACCCTTTTTTAAAAAAATTTTTTTTTAAAGCATCTTAAAAAAAGGGAAAAAATAGTTTTGAATCAAAAAAAGGGGTAAGCAATAGACATAAAAATATAATACAAAAATTTATACAAAAATTTTTTACCATTTCTTATAAATATTTATGTTTATTTTTCAGTTACCTCATTAATTTAAATTTTTTATATTTTTTTCCGCTGTTGTCTGCTTTTGTCTTTGCCTAAATTTATAGCTTAAGTTCCCATATCATTTTTTTTTATTTTTTTTTTTTTTGAATAAGCGAATACTGCCTAGCTTCTTTGTTTTATAGGAACCTTTCAGAGATCTTATCCAACCCCGGCTGTGACAGTTTTAGAAGTATCTCATCCAACCCCGGCTGTGATTTTTTTTGGGAATTTTATTGATAATTTTTAGAATATATTTTATTTTGTCTGTGTTATCTCAGGATAAGAATTTATGTTGTTATCAGAGAATATTTTTCATTTATTGGGGAAATTTCTTTTTTTATTTGTTACTTTTTTTTTGGAATGTAATTTTTTGTTGTTGTTTTTGGAATTTTGGGGAAAATGTCCCTAGTTTTCCCTTTTGGTTTTTTTCCAAAATATTTGTATTTAAAACAAATAAATTTATAATATATTATTAACAATAACATTTTTTGTTTTTTTTTATTTTTTGGAAAATTTTCCCCCAATCCTAACAAAGATAAAATTTTGAAAAAATTTTATTTAACAACTGTTTTTTTTATTAAAATAATCAGTTGTTAAGTAATTTTTAAAAAAAAATCTTATTTTTTTGGAATTGGGGAAAAAAATAACTTATTGTTAAAAAAAAAAAATTTATAGTACTACCAGCGCATTCGTTTTTTATTAGGGGGTATTTATTTTGGGGTTCCCCAGGCGTTTGTCCATTTTTGACAGAAGATTGCTGCGTTCAGAAAGCACGGGTTTTGGGGATTTCTAGTAGTGTTTGTTCTTGGGAAAACACTATAAAAGGGGGGCACTTTTCGAAATTGATGGTTCCTTTTAACCGGGGGGCGAAACCGGTTTAATAATTTGCAAAACTGGATTGTTTTAAAATTCACCGACTTTCCCCGGTTGAACTCATCATTTGTTTCAAAATTAACCGAGACGATCAGCTGTTGAAGACCGGTAAGATCCGGGGGCCCCCCGAAATTTATTTCGGTTTTTCGGTGTTAGTTCTTTTTTTTTTAAAAATAAAAAAACAACTAAATCTTAATAAAATAACAAGTAAATAAATTCAAAACACCAAATATAAAAAAAAAAGAAAAAAATTTTTATCAAAATTCACAAATCTGCTGCTGAATGACATTTGCACACAACCAAAGTTGTTTCAAAATTGATCGGAATATTTTTTTTAACCATTCCCCAACCCCTGACTTCACCGGAATTTTTGACATGCACCGGTTTAATCAAATTTTCGATTTTTCGGTTATTTTAGAAAAGTGCCCCAATTGACAACAACCCGGCACCTACAGAAAGCGCTTTACAACCATTAAGTAGGGTTTTAGCATTGTGGCCAAAAAATTTTGGGGGGATGCCGAAAGAAGTTTTTTTGGAAGGCAAGGTCCCCCAAACCATTATATAATTCTTCTATATTTAGTAATACTTGTCTATAAAGTATTATAGGTATTATATTTTAATATATTTCATTAATTCGCCATAGTTTCCCCGGTTTTCTTTTCTGCCGGGAAATTTTTTTAAACAATATTAATAATATAGACTTTCTTTTATAACAGTTCGTTCATTCTTCTTTTTTAAATAACACAGGATTTTGAAATACACAAATTTACAAAATCACCGGTAAAGAAATTTTTTTGGGTTATGTTTACTATTTGCTTTTTTTTTAGCTTTTTACCGTTTAATTATCTGAAAACACCCCTTTTTCCCAAATTTTGTAATTCGACAAAATTTGAATTTTTGATTAAGACTCCCTAAACACTCAAGAATGTAAAACAAAACGGGTAATAGAACCCATTTTTGACATTTATTAGTTTTGACTGGAGAATTGAAATCCCCAGAAAAGAAGCCCCGATTTTTGGGGAAAGGATCTTGGCCCCTTATTTTACATAAGTGTTTTTTTTGGGATTAAAATATAAGAAAAAAACCCCAAAGGTTTTTTTTTAAAATTTTAAGGTTGTTATTTTTTTATCAATAGAAAATCTAAAAGTTGTACTGAATAAATTATAAATAATTGCCTGCAGACTGAACATTCTATTAAAACTTTATTCTATCTATGCAGGTAATCCAATTAGGCAAGTTTCAGGCAGTCGACAAATAGAAATCTCGCCCACGTTTTTTTTTAATCTTAATTCGTGAGAGTTTTCGGAAAGTGTACCGGGGAAAATTTAGTACGGGGAAAAGCATGAAAATTGGTTAACACCCAAAAGGGGAAAATTTCAATTTCAGAGCTATCAATTGACCGGGTAACAAGGAGTGTGACTAAATATTTAGTAATAAGTGGAAAAATTGACGATTACCAAATAGGTATAGGCAGTAAAGTTTTGTCGTATGGATTTTTTGTTAACGGGGTTAAAAAAATTTTTTTGCTCCTATTAGCCGATAAGTGTCATTTGCACATATTCCTTTAAAAAAAAAAATATTGGTGCTCTAACCTGTTCCGAGTTTAAATTATTTTTTTTTTTTTTTTCCTTCTAATTTTGGATTGAGTGTTAACTACAACTCTTCAAAGGGGTTGTGAATTACTCACAGCTGCATGGACGGACCAAGGAAGTTTTTTTAAAAGGGTATGGAAGCATTATACTGTAGAACAAAAAAATTTCCAGGCGTGCAGGGCAGCGGGGGGAACGGGGGGGTTTGGCCCCCCGGGTTTGCGCAATAAATAGTAGGTCAGAGCTGGACTTCCATAACCCCTTTTTACTATCTATAAAGTTGACATCATCAAATGTCAAATTCAAGCATTCACTGTTTTTTTTTTTTTTTTTTCACAAAATAGTTGGTTAGTAAACAATACTACCATAGAATATTTAAAACTATTGTGTAATATTGGATTTTATATCATCTGATATAATATGGAAAGAATAAATGGCGCCACTTTACAGCCTTCTATTTAAATGGTCGATATTTTTGGGATTTTGGGGTTTTTACCAAAAATCTTTGTAAATAAATAAAAACACTTTTTTTAAAAATAAATTTCAAACATTGTATGATAGTTTCATGTACTTATCACCAATTTTGTGATAAACAAAGGGGAAAATAGTGTAAATAAGTTTAATCAAACCCCAAGATTGTGGTTGTACTTAAAAAAAGTGAAAATTTTTATAACTGCTTTTTAGGCATATACTTTTCACTAATAACAAACATTCATGAGACAGAATAACAGTGATTAAAAATGTTTAGTAACCTTTGGTCCCAAAAGGTATCCATTGTAACAAAAAACGTTAAATATTATGTTTTAAAAGTATGTCAAGCTAAAAAAGTTGATAATGTAAGTTTAAAAACCCAAAAAAATCTAATTTTTTTAAACAAAATACAGAAAAAGCAAAAAAAAATTTAAAATAAAATTGTCTTTCTTTTATTCAATTAGGGGGGGCCTTTTTGTAATTTAAAATTTCCTGGCCTGCCCAGTAATTAAAAATTTTTTACCCTTTAAAAAAAGTACTAAATTATTAAAGGGAAAAAACCTAAATGCATTATTTTTTTTTTAAAATCCCCTGAAATACACAAACATTGTGAAAATCATCTAAAAGATAGTTAAGATTGCCTTACTTTTCTCACTGCTATTTATTTTCATTTTTTATAATTCATAATTGATATATTATTATTTATTCGGTTACCAAAGCGTCTCATAAAAAAACACCTAATTTAAATATAAGAAATACTTACCTAAAGTAAAAAATGCCGGGTATGTTACCCTTAGTTTTCCCCAAATAAAACCATACAACCTCTAGTCATATAGTTACGATATTATAAGTAACAAAAAAAAATAAACACAAAATTATAGTCACAATTTAATAAACTCTAATCACTAAAATAAGAAGGTTTTATCAACCCAAAAAAAATTCCCTTCCCAACCCAAAAAAATAATCCCAAAAAAACAAAAAAAATCGAAACTAATACGGCTCTCATAAAAAATAATGTGTTCCAAACCCAAATGATTTACCCCGTGTGTAAATAGGCAACACATTAAATTATTTCGTGGAATTTCGTTATTGCGCAAAATCGGGGGGGGCCAATCTGACAGTTATTTTCATACTGGGGGGGCATTTTTTGATCGAATGGGCCATAATATTGGGCTTCCATACACCTTTAAACTTCCTTGGGACGGACCAGCTGTGACACTTATGCCCCTTTTTAGCCCTCTTCATCTTCTTCTTTTAGATAATGTCTCCAACCGTGCTGGAAAGATTAGGTTGCTGCCACTCACTTCGATCTGAAATCTTTACCTCAAAGTTTTTGTTAAATGAGTATTGGGAAATCATGTGGTCTGTTCTTAGGTCCAGGACGTTGTCACCAACCTTACTTTTTATGTTGTTATGTCCCAAACTAGCGTAGACACCAGTTGGTTTTTGTTGCAGCCGGAAGTAGCCCATTCTTGCCTCTCTTATCACTATGAGGTTAAGTTCTGGAAGGTCAAAAAGACACTCCATGGCTGCTGTTGGGGTTGTTTTGATTGCCCCTGGTATAGCTAAGCAAGCAAGTCTCTGTACCTTTTTCCAGTTCTGTAACAGGAGTTCTTTGTCGCATCTTTGTCCAACATACCAGTGATGCTTCGAGAGTGTACCAAACTCCACGGAGTACATGTTATACCCTCTTACGAAGTTTTTAACTAAAAGTTTAACTTTCACTGAAACCATCATGTTGGTAACAGAAGAAAATTCCCTCTTTCATATTCAAACCGACAAAATTAGAGAAATAACAGTGTAAATAAAGTGACGTTTTTTTGAAAAGAGGTAGGATTAGTGACATGAATTAATATTACTTAATTTCATAGTTAAAGGTTCAAAGTTCTAATCAATACAGGGCGCAATACATACCATATACATCTTGTCAGAAAAGTAATTTTACTTGACTCGCTTCGCTCAGATTCAAACGTAGCGAACTCGTTAAGTAAAATTTCACTTTTCTGTACTTGATACGTAATATACTATAACAGTATTAAGTCTGGTAAAAAATTACCGGACTAGTCCGGTAAAACCTTTTTTTATGATATTTTGATATAAAATCATTTCTCATACCGTTCTGCCGATTTGTTTGGTACTAGCTGCCCTGTAGCCTCATTACATTTTTGAAAAAAAGTATGAAATAAAACGTTGTACGACCACGGCCGTGAAATGTCGTGTCATTAAAGTACTCATCTAAAATTCCGACTCGACCCTCGTCGCCTTGTCCGTAAACATCTAGACTTGTACTTTAATAGACCATTTCCCGGCCTTGTAACGTAAATTACTATTATGTTATAAGTCGGAAAATGAACTTTACAGTATGAGTGAGATGTTTACGGACAAAGCGACAGTATGAGTGAGATGTTTACGGACAAAGCGACGAAGGAGTACCTCTAACTCGTCGATTTCGGCCTTCTTGGAACCACGCTCGACAACATCTCATTACGGTAGCTTCGTTTCGATTCACCTGATTAGCAAATTCTCTGAAAGAAAATCCGGCTTCACGTAACCCGATTATCCGACCCTCTCAAACTCGAAAAGTTGTGGAGTGAAATTAGTGCGTCTGCGAACTCTAGGCATGATAATGCAATAAAGCAAATGGAACCAAATAAATTTAATATAGAAAAATCACTGAATATTAAGAAAACATGTTCATATTGTTCGGATTCTGATAAAATAAAAAATGCCTTTACAAAAAAAGGCCAGCTCGGAATGCCTTCAAAATATTATCAGCGTATACTTTCATGAGAGCAAATATGTTTATAGGTTTTTATCAAAATTCAATAAATTATTCTGGGTGTTGCATTTTCTATGTCACTTAGAATATATAACTAACGCTTCGTAATACGGCGTCTTCCAGATCCCTAAAAATAAATAATAAATACCACGTGTGTAATTCAAATAGCTCCTTATATAAATTACGTCGTTAGAGCTAAACCGATATCTCTTTAATAATAAACTTTGAAAAAAGTTTTTCTTCGGTTCATATCAAATGTTTTTCCACGGTAACATACTTATTTCTCACGGGACGTATTTACCATATCTGTCGGAATTTCGAAATAACTTCGAGTTTTAGCGAGTCACTGAAATATGTACATGCAGATGACATCGAGTAATTTTATGAATATAAATCGGGAAATTCACTATGGGAATATACGAAATATCAATTGCAATAACTCGATAAGCTGATATTGAAGTTCGAATACTGCGAAATGACATGCGAAATATATCGACTTATTTATACAGTAAGTCCCTAAATCAAAGCATAAACTAAAAATCTGATTTAAGAAAATATTTGTCCAGGCGGTCTATTCTCCAATCTCGTCGCATACATCAGTATAATGTCGCTGAAGAATCATGCGCATCGAAAATTTGGATTCTCGAATGTCATTTTCGTTCGTGGTTGTTGTAACTAACCTACTTTTTTCAAAAGATTGTTTTGTGTGAATCGTAAAAAAAATACCAGTAAGTTTTTTTGAAAGTGTTAGACAATGTAATGGTTTCAATAACACAAAAATTGTGACTTCCATTGTTTTTATTTGTTAATTGATTCACACGTTTGGGTTAGTAGTTAGTATTTTCAACCGTTTTCAAGTGATAACTAAAAACTATCCTTAAAAGCTATCACTTATATACTATTCGTCAAGGGCGTCGATAATATTTTTTCCTGGGAGGGGTAATTTTAGTATCGGAAAAAACAACTCTGACCACAAACCTGACAAAATATGTTACATAAACTGTTATTTGCTGGAAAATAATCCTGTTGTTATTGAGTCAAAATCATGGTCAAAGTATTTATTGATTCTAATATGTACATTTATAATGTTTGCACACATTTTTCAACAGAAAAAATTGTTTGTAGCACGCATCCAAAATAGGTTCTTAGCACTCATTTGCATTCCGAACTCAGCTGACGCCTCATGCGGAAACAACAAATTCGTCCTGAAAACCTCATCATTTTAGGCACTTGATACAAAAATAACTAGGTATATAATAATAATATCAGTTTTCTTCCATATATCTTTCGCCTGTTAAGTTTCTTAGTTTCTAGTATCCAAAGTATAGATGCAATATAAAAATATAGTAACAATTATAATTTACCATAACAAGGAGCTTTGTATTTGCGAAGTTATTAATAATTGAAAAATAACAGAGTGCAATAACTAATTCAAAATTGAATTACATGGCAAACATGTATCCAGACATAAAGTAACTTATTATACCAATATCTTTTTGTTACATTATGAACGAAACCAAGAAGAACTTAATCCTAAATTACTATTTTTAAATTGACAATTTTTTGTTCAACATCACTTTTAAAAGAAAACCGCCTTATTGAAATCAAGTATTAAACACCAACTATAATATAAAATCCAAATGTTTTTTTTTTCATTTTTGCAAATCTGCCCACAATGGAATTTGTATTTATTGGTATGTTTCTATTCACATGTAAAAGCGCTAGACCAACTAATCGTTCTTGCCTCATAGATGCCCTTAACCACGTTTCCATTTTTTTTAGTGCAAAAAAACTTCTCTCCGAGTATGCAATGCTCACTGGCATTTCAAGATATAATGCTAAATGAACATAAGGGTATAACTGCTTATCACACGTTTTAAGAGTTGAAATTGCAGAATCTGGGATATTTGTTTCGTTTTTTCATTTTTTAATCTCCAAACTACGGCCCGAGGGCCACATCCGGCCCGCGGACAGATTTTGTCCGGCCCGCGGACAGCTAGCATACTTGAAAACTCCTTTTAGAGAACAAATAATTTTTATAGCAAATTAAATTTAGTTTACTGAAGTATTCTAATTTTATGTTGAATAATTATTAATATGACATCTACATTGATATGGTCATGGGCTAACTCCGCTAACTCATAACATTCTTGTAGGCTTATTGTTATTGTTTTTGTGATAAGTTGGATAAAGAAACACAGAATTGTAATGAGTAAAGACATGTATAATATGCAGAAAATTTAACTTCAATATAATAACTAACAAATTATTGAAATGAATCCAACTAACATTTTATACATTTTAAATAATCACATAACTTATAACAAACATAATGACATATGAAATACTAATGAGATTTATGTAATTGAGATTTTCCACTGACAATAGTTTGTAGTTGTGGACTAATTTTACTTGTACCAATTATTAAAAGAGATTTAAGATGCTCATCAGTTAATTTCGATCTGTAAACATTTTTTGTGTACTTCATTTTGGAGAAGGTTTTCTCACACAAATAAGTAGTACCAAAACAGAAAACAGACCACGAGCAAATTTATGCAAATTATCAAATTGTGTCAGTGGAAGACTCTTATAAAATTCCAACAAAGATGAGTTTTGATATTTGTTCTTAATTATATCACTGCATTGTAGATCAATCATTTCCATTTGAAGTTCCGGGGCTAGGGTTTCAATGTCAGTATCAAAAGGATTCTGAAAAATCTTAATTTGATTCGCAATGGCATCAAAGTCCG
The DNA here is from genome assembly GCA_019359885.1 of Listronotus oregonensis. Taxonomy (NCBI): domain Eukaryota; kingdom Metazoa; phylum Arthropoda; class Insecta; order Coleoptera; family Curculionidae; genus Listronotus; species Listronotus oregonensis. Next base: position 3,442 of record JAHBCN010023463.1, on the reverse strand, counting down.
AGAAACGAGTATCAAAATTTATCTTCAAAGCACTCAAAGTTTCGATTGCAAAATCGATAGGAAACTCAGTCTCAGTAGTGTGGCTGAATATTTCACATGTTTTAAAATGTGAAAAACATTTACTTCGTAGTTGTGATTGAAACAGTCTCAATTTCTTCCGGAATGATTTGATATTAGTGTATAAATCAGGAAGATGCTGGTTTTCTCCTTGCAATCCCAAATTCAGTTCGTTCACATGTTTTGTCAAATCAACATAGAATGCTAACTTCCACAGCCATGCGTTGTTTTGTAATTCAGTAAGAGGGCGATGCTTTTCATTCAAAAAAATTTCGATCACTGCTCGAAGTTCAAAACAGCGCTGAAGGACTTTCCACAACTAAGCCAGCGTACGGCAGTATGATAAGGTAAGTCAGTTTCTCCAATCTCTTCAATAAATTGTCGGAATTGTCGGTGATTCAGCCCAAAAGATCTGATAAAATTAACAGTTGATATGACTGGTTTCAGAACGTCAGACATATCCAAACATTTTCCGCACAAAGACTGTTGATGAATGATACAATGAAAGACTAATGGTTTTGAACCACCGTCATTTTCTACAGCCTTTGACACAAGAGCGACCACTCCTTTATCTTTCCCACTCATGTTTTTGCCTCCATCAGTTGTAATACATTTCAAGTTTTTCCATCGAAGGTTCTTTTGATTAATGGCCATTTCAACTCCTTTAAAAATATCTGTACCAGTAGTTGTGCCATGAATACTATACATATCAAGAAGTTCTTCGTGCACTTCATAGCTTTTATCTACTCCTCGAATATAAATCAACACCTGAGCAGTATCTGACACATCCGTTGACTCATCCAAGGCCAAAGAAAACCACTCAAAATGTCCATTTTTGTCGAACAGTTGAGAGGATATATTTTCAGCGATGTTTTCTACCCTTCGAGCCACAGTGTTTGCTGACAACTGACAGTTATTAATAAATTTACCTTTCAGCAATTTCTTCGGCTACTGCAATTATGCATTCTTTGATCATTTCTCCATCGTGAATGGTTTTCCACGTTTTGCAATTTCAAGAGCCACACGAAAGCTGGCACGATTGCAGTCTTGTTCAGTTTTGAGTTTTAAATGAAGATTGCTGCGATTTCAATCCGCGCTGATAGCTTCGAATTTTTCTGTCCGCAAACTTCCTGTATATTTTGAGTAATTTTGAAAATGTTTTGTTTCTTAATGACGTTTAATGTTATATTCTTTGAGAACGGCTATGCTTTCATTGCAAACAAACATAGCGCCTTGTTACTGGACTCAATTACGAAATACTGAATGTTCCACTGGTCTTTGAATTTTCTGCATTCACTATCAATTTTTCGCTTCTTTTCCATACTACTAATTCACACACAAAAGCAACAATTCAAATCAAAATACTGTTATAAAGATGTCTTAAACTTAAACACGCACAAACACGTTTTAAGGAGGTATGCAATATTTTATTTAACAACAGTGTCATAGGAACTGACTTGTGGTTGCGCCACTAGCCTTCTTATATATTCCAATTACTGCCATCTAGAAGTGAGTGGAAGACACCAGAACTTTCTGAACCAACGAGATTATTCTGTACGTGCTATTAGCGCCATCTGTTAGCGATAGAAGGTACTACCTATTTCCGCTTGTGTCCACCAGATGTCGTGTCACGTTACTCCTCATGGCTCGTACTCTACGACTAATCTAGAAATTACAGATAATGACAGGAAAATTAATAATATGCAGTGTTGCCGTTTTGCGGACTTTAGTCCGATTTGCAGCCTTTTTTAAACGTTGTGTACTTTTTCGGACTTTTTTTTTCATCAGTGGACTATTTCACTTCTTACCACCGGCAACAATGATAATATGGTTTTGGCCCTCGGAACTTACTGGAGTAATCAGTATGGCCCTAAGGCTGGAAAGTTTGGAGACCCCTGTTTTAAACCATAGTTCTAACTCAGTTTTAACCAGCATCAAAATTATGTCGTTACTTTCATTTTTGAATTTGAGAATATATTTGCCGACGACGTGATAGGTAGGTTTTTTTTGGGGGGGTAATTACCCCCATTACCCCCCCTCTTATCGACGCCCTTGCTATTCGTTGTTCACCGAAGCTTGACCGATTTTTTACGGTTCAGCAACGGCTGCCAGGTATTCGGATATCGACACTAGGTTTGCTAAATACATTTTGGTTGTTTGCAATTATTACAGCTTCTTTAAATTTTCTTTTCTCCCAGTGGGTTTCCTTATGAATAATTTTTGCTTCCGACTATTGTATGCGGTGTTGTCTTGACCATGCGTGTTCGGCAATCTCTGATTTCGACATTTCACCTCATTCCGTATGTTTTTTTGTGTTCTTTACCTTTAATTTCAAGTGGTCTTTTCATTTCTTCGATGTATACCTCACCACATTCACAAGGAATTCGGTAGATACAGTCATTTTTTGAAATATTGTTGTCCGGTCTCGTCTAAGTAAGAATACTTAGACGGTTTGGGGAGAGTGGTTTGGGATTTAAATGCTGTTTTAATATTATACTAATGCGCTATTCTGCGGATCTTTTCCGAAGTTCCTTTATATAAATATTTAGTCCAGTGGAGTCTTGTTCAAATTGGAGTTTTTGGTCTTATCTTGATATTTGTTGATTGTTTCCTTAACCAATCTCTCACTGTAGCCGTTGTGCTGAAGATTTCTATTTATATTACTTATTTCGGCTTGCAAGAAGTCTATACTGTTACATAAGGTTCTTGCGCGGTTCTATATACCAAGGTTTGTATAAGACAGGTCCACTGTAGTAGAAACATAGGAATCACTTAGGCGAATTGACTTACATTCACCTGACTCGAGCTAGCAAACAAAACTCGCAGAAACGATGCGATAAATGTTAAATGTTTTTGAAGATTTAATTTTGAATTTAAATATTATTTGCTTTTTTGCAGCCGCAGCCATTGCAAATACGTGGTAAGTTCTCTTGGAAACTCGTTTCTTCACTAAAAATAAATAATTATGGACGTTAACGAACTTTGTAAAAAGGTTCAAATTGTAAAATGGTGTTTCCAAGGAAAATCATATCGACAAATTCATAAAATTTGGTAATATCTGGTTTCAACAAGATGGTTGTCCCGCTCACAATGGACGTATTGTTCAAGGATATTTGAGCAATACGTTTCCTAACCGATTGATTAGTGGACGTGGAACCATTTTGTGGCTCGCGAGATCACCAGACCTTGCTCCTAATGATTTCTTTTTGTGGGGTTATTTAAAAAATAAGGTTTATGGTCATGATAGGGCTAATAATTTAGAAGAACTTCGAATAAAAATCGAAGAAACTTTTCAAACTATCAGTCCTAATATGCTAACAAACGTTAGACGGGGTTTTTACGATCGTTTGGGATATTGCCTTGCGCAAAAAAAGAGGTTTGTTTG